>CABHPQ010170541.1:0-44854 GCA_902168405.1 Peromyscus aztecus | reverse complement strand
AACACTACTTGATGATAGTTCTTAGCAAAATTAATAAAGTTAAACTGAGTATATCATGGAGGGTCCTAGTAAATATGACTGATGTCCTTGCACAAAGGGGGAAGCTGGGATACAGATGTGCTCACAGGGGAATGGCATGGTAGTGTGAAGGCAGAGGTCTGAATGATGAACCTATAGGCCACAGAGTGACAAGGCAGTCCCAGAAGCTATCACCGAAGTGCAGAGCAGATGTCTCTCACACTACTCAGAGGTGTGAACTCTGTCAACGCCTTGATCCTGGACTCCAAGCCTTCCAAACTGTGAAATGACAAATATACTTCTTTCCTTTGTGACATAAAGCCTACGAGTCGAAGAAAAGATTTTTATAAAATAAAATCTGGGCTGTCATGGAGGTCTGGAGAAAGAATTAGGAGAGACCCATGACTGAGACATAGAGATGAATGCTAAGCTGTCTACCTACTGATGACTGAGCAGATGCTGTCACTACAGTGCCTGGGCTGTGTCAGGCACACATAAAATCTTCAGCAAATATTTGGTGCCTGGCAGATGTCTTTTGTAATACAAATATCTAACAGATACTGAAAAAGTACTATTTTCTTGAGTGGAGGACTCGAAACCACCACCGGTTTTGTTAGTCTTTTGTTATTACAGCAAAATACCTGAGAAATCAACCTACGAGGGGGACATTTTGTTCTGTTTAGGCGTATGGCTTTTAGGACTGTATTTGATCCCTTTGGGACCACAATAAGGCAGCACACTAGGCAGGGGCATGTGAGGAGTGCAGTTGCTCTCTTAATGGCCAGGAAATGGATAAATGGGGAGAGAAGAGCGATTAGGGTTCCATAATCCTCTTTAAGGGCTTGCCTACAGTGACTTGAAGACCTCTGACCATGCCCCGCCTCTTAGCTTTTACTTCCAGCCACTAGTACAGTGGTTCTCAATCTTCTTAATGCTGTGACACTTGAACACAGTTCCTAATGTTGGGATGACCCCCAACCATAAAATTATTTTGTTGCTACTTCCTAACTGTAATTGTGCTACTGTTATGAATTGTAATGTAAATATCTGATATGCTGAATATCTGATACACAATCCTCAAAGGGGTCACGGCCACAGGCTGAGAACCACTGCACTAGTGTAAAGTTGGGGACTAAGCTTTTGATACATGGGCTTTTGGGGGACCCTTCAGATCCAAATTTATAGCACAAATTGCAATAACATTTTCAAAATCTTTTTATTTATTTATTTAGATTATTAAGAAATTTTCTATTCATTTTACATAGCAACCACAGATCCCCCTTTCCTCCCTCCTCCTGCCCCCAGCCTTCCTCCCAAACCTACCCCCCCAATCCCACCTCTTCCAAGGGAAGGTCTCTCATGAGGAGTCAGCAGAGTCTAGTACATTCATTTGAAGCAGGTCCAAGCCCCTTTCCCCCACACCAAGACTGCACAAGGTGTCCCACCATAGGCGCTGGGCTCTAAAAAACCTACTCATGCACCAGGGACGAATCCTGATCCCACTGCCTGGGGGTCCCCTAAACAGTTCAAGCTAAACAACTGTCTTGCCTATCCAAAGGGCCTAGTCCAGTCCCATGGGGGCTCCACAACTATTGGTCCACTGTTCATGAGTTTCCACTAGTTTGGCTGGCCCTCTCTGTATGTTTTCCCACCACAATCTTGATGTCCCTTGCTCATAGAATCCCTTCTCTCTCATCGGCTAGACTTTTGGAGCTCGGCCTGGCGCCTGGCCATGGATCTCTGCATCTGCTTCCATCAGTTACTAGATGAAGGCTCTATGATGACAATTAGGATACTCACTAATCTGATTACCAGCATAGGCAAGTTCAGGCACCCTCTCCACTATTGCTAGTAGTCTAAGGTGGGGTCATCCTTGTGGATTCCTGGGAACTCCCTTAGCACCCTGTTTCTCTCTGTTGCTATGATGTCTTCATTTATCATGGTATCTCTTTCCTTGCTCTCCCACTCTGTCCCTGTTCCAGCTTGAACCTCCTATTCCCTTATATTCTCATTCCCCATCCCTTGTCCTCCATCCCCCCTTCCCCCAGTTTGCTCATGTGGATTTCATCTATTTCTCCTTTGCTGGGTGATCGATGTGTCCCTCTTAGGCTCTTCCTTGTTATCTAGCTTCTCTAGAGCTGTGGGTTGTAGTCTGGTTATCCTTTGCTTTACATCTAGTATCCACTTATGAGTGAGTACATAGTATGTTTGTCCTTCTGAGTCTGGGTTACCTCACTCAGGATATTTTCTAGTTCCATCCATTTGCCTGCAAATTTCATGATATCATTGTTTTTACTGCTGAGTAGTACTCCATTGTGTATATGTACCACATTTTCTTTATCCATTCTTCAGTTGAGGGGCATCTAGGTTGTTTCCAGGTTCTGACTATTACAAATGATGCTGCTATGAACATACTTGAGCATGTGTCCTTGTGGTATGATTGGGCATTCCTTAGGTATATGCCCAAGAGTGATATAGCTGGGTCCTGAGGTAGATTGATTCCCAATTTTCTGAGAAACTGCCATACTAATTTCCAAAGTGGCTGTATAAGTTTTCATTCCCACCAACATTGGAGGAGTGTTTCCCTTTGCTCCACATCCTCTCCAACATAAGCTGTCATCAGTGTTTTTGATCATAGCTATTCTGACAGGTGTAAGATGGTATCTCAGAGTCATTTTGATTTGCATTTCCCTGATGACTAAAGATGTTGAGCAATTCCTTAAATGTGTTTCAGCCATTTTGCTACTGTTATGAATTGTAATGTAATGTAAATATCTGATATGCTGAATATCTGATACAAAACCCTCAAAGGGGTCATGGCCACAGGTTGAGAACCACTGCACTAGTGTAAAGTTGGGGACTAAGCTTTTGATACATGGGCTTTTGGGGACCCTTCAGGTCCAAATTTATAGCACAAATTGCAATAATGCTTTCAAAATCTTTTTAGAAAGTCAGATACTATAATATTAGCTTGTTCAGAGCTTGTTACCAAGAGAACATGTGATCTTCTCTTACATCTTCTCACTATTTCAAGACAGTATAATCTAGCATTATATTAGAACTATTAGAAAGTCAAAATCAAGTGTCTATCTTCATGGACCACAATAAAGAGAATAATGGAAATCTCAGAAATAGGAAGTAAAAAACCTTACCAACATAATTGTAGTCCTTTAACAACTCATAATTAAGGGCTTGATCTACCTGAATGTGTTATGTCAAAAACAGTTTAAGCTGCAAACTCTCTTGAAGAACCAGAAGTTTTTTTTTTTTATGACCTGTAATCAATTAATACACTTCCTCTTCATGAACTTAGCTATAGGAATGAATTTGAATTTTTCACCTTGTCTCTAAGTTATTTTCAACCTCATTTTATTGTTCCGTGGCTTCGGCATGAACTGTTCTTGACAGTTTTTCAGCCTGCATTGTCTTCATTCAGTGTGTTGTAACTGGCAAGGAGTAGAGTTGATGCTGTAGGTAATGATGTAATTGATAACCTTTGCAAAAAATCTTTGCAATGTTTCTTTAAAATGACATGAAGGAAGCATGTAAATGGGAAAAGCTCCAAATAGCCACAGACCAGAAGGAGCTGTCTGCCATGTTTCTTCATGATAGCAGCAATAAAATATATGCCAATTCCGGTGGGCTGAATAAATCTTTGCTCTGAGATGGCAGTGGATGGCTGGCACAGTGTGTTGCAACCTGCCCCAGGTTTTCCCAGTGACCCCAGGCCTCCTCTTTGAGAGCAATATTATTCTAACAGGCAGACAATGATTGGCTACCCATGTTGTTCATAAATAAAAGCAGCTGGCTACATCATAAGTCTAAGTAGCTGAGGCTTCATCATTATTTATGAGACAGGCTGGGGAGAAGAAGGCTTTCAGAGTGCAATAGTAAAATGCCATCTTTCCCAGGGAAGATGGTTGATTGGAGGGTGTCTGTGTGTGGCTCTTCTAAGAGAAAAGGAGCTAGCTAGCACCACATTCATTTTTCACATTACCATCTCGATCTTGTGTATGGTAAATAACAGAAACTCATTATTGTAACACAGGTCCTGCAAGCCTCCCCTGCATAGATTTTAATCCATCATAGTTACTGGTACATTTGGTTGGTTGGCTTAAAGCAAAGGTTGCTTATTAATTCCAGTCATGTATAACTGGCATGGACCACAAGGACTTGAATAACATGTCTTTTCTTTATCCAATTCCATTGGTAGAGATGATAGTTAGCATATGACGACTAGCTGACAATGGGTCATACTCTCTGCCTGCCAGTAGGCATTCTTTGCCCTGGCAGTGTGTTCTATGCCTCTCAAGCACACGTGGCCTCTTACCCATTCCATCACTTACTGTTTGCCAACAGTTATTAGGTGATTCTGGGTAAGTACCTAAGAGTGTGTGACCTGATTCTGTGCTATATTCTCTGTTTTGGGGGGAACTCTGCCAACTTCAAGCATTCTATCTGTGCTCCTCCTTTCTGATCTTACATTGTGGAGTGGCTTTTCAATAAGGAAGCCATCTAGGCTTTATCAGCAGCTAGACTGGGAGAGTATATCTAAAATAGCGGATGAAGTATCCATTGAACCCACTCATCTGGAAAACAGAAATTTCCTCCAAATTAGATCTATTGATAATAAAATTGATACTTTCAAATTTGACTTGAGTCCTGTGATTTTTTTTCCCCTCCCAAATGGCTCTGAATTTTGTTAGAAGAAATGTAGAGATGTTACTGTTGTTTATTATCACTATTAAACTCTGACTATATATATGCATATATATATGTATATATATACATATGCAAATGGAATACTCACTCTGACCATGAAGGATAGCTTAGAATAAACATTTGGGTAATACAAGCACAGTTCAAATATTATATGTTTATTAAAAAAATCACTTGAATATTTTTTAGGTTTTACTCTTGCTTTTATAGTTTACTCTGACTTTTTAACTCATTTCTTCCTCTCCTGCCTGCACTATTTCTTCTCTCTTCCCCATTGCCCTTCCCTCCGCACCATCTTTTATTATGTAAAAATGTGTGTAGACACACACATGAGTAGAACAGTGTGATGCTGGTACCGAGGGGGGACCTCTCTGTGTTTCAGCCCATCAGCCTTCTGCCATTGAAAGACGACATATAGTTTATATAACAAGACATATGTGAGACAGATGCAAGGGTTGGGTGCCCCATAACATATTGAGAAGATGCTGGTTCTACAGTCCTTCATATGACACAGTCTCTCATCCTTTACTTCTCCGTAGTTGATACAGGCTTAGTAAGAATATGGGTCTCTGGGAGCAGCCGTCAACATTGCCATAATATTTCTGCGTGACTCAAGCTTTAATGCCAAAAGTCTGCTGTTTCACTGCTCATCTTTCTCTCGCTTCTCTTGTAACAGCACTCTGATTTCCCCTGGAGAAATAATCATCTGGTCTTTAATTTTTAAGTGCGGCTTCAAGTGGAGTTGACTCCTCTCCAAAGATTGAGAATAGCCATGTGAGCATGCCCGCACAATCAGGAATTCTCTACCTCTAGATATAGTCATTGTTTTAGGAAAGGATGTAAGATATTTTAGGAGCCAGTGGGAGTTACAGAAACGCTTGCTTAGGCTTAGGCCTGCTAGCATGGTGGGCTGGAATGGCTGTCAGTGGCCTGGGGACGGAGTGTGTCAGTAAGTGGAAGTGAGGATGTAACTGCATCTAGGCTCAGATTTGTTCCTGGCATTTTTAGTTAACTAACCCCATACATTTCTGTTTTTCTTTGGGCCATCTATTTTTGTCTCTTACAACACAATAGATCCTAACAGTGTCTGCATGAGATGAAGAGTTGATTTATCTGCCAGCTGATTAGGGATGACCAAGCTTCTGGGCTTGCAGTTGTCCACACTACTGATGTAATGACCGTCTGCAGTGCACGCAAGGTTAAACATGCCTTTTTCCGAAGGCTTAGCTTTTGAGATTTACAATTGACATGGACTAAAATATAATATTTAGCTATTCAAGCTGGCAGCCAAGTCACCTGGTTTGATGCATCAAGTGGAGCCAATGTCAGCATTAATTTAATGAGGCTGTGTCAAAACAGGACCAGAGAAATCACATGGAAGGGCTACTCAGTCACTGAGGCCCTGTTGCCCCTGGCAAAAGGAATATAGAGCCACCTTGCAAGATGCAGGCTTGGGTGAATCTGAGATGCTACCAGTTTAGGATTAAGAAATGGTGTGGGAATTTAGTGTGGTGATATTTTATTTGTGCTGAAACGTGGTGATATTTTATTTATATGTTAATAAATAAAGTTTACCTGGAGATCAGAGGAAAAAGGAAGCCATTTTAAGTAAACACAAAAGTCAGGCAGTGGTAGCACACGCCTTTAATCTGATCACTTGGCAGGCAGGATCTCTGTGTTTTCAAGGTCATACTAGGGAACAGAGCCAAACTGGTGACACACGCCTTTAATTCCAGTACCAACCATAGAGACCTGGAGGTCTGTATAGACAGGCAGTGACAAGGAAGTGAGGCTGGGCTAAGAGCCAATGAGAGGGCAGAAGAGCAAGGCAATAAAAGCCTGGATAGACAGAAAGTCCTGGCATTTGGAAAGTGTAGAGTTGGTGAGGTAGGTTGGCTGGAAACTCTCACTATTTCACTGATCTAAGGCTTTCACTCCTATATTTGGCTCCGTGTTTTTTATTTAATAAGACCATTTAGAAATTCGTCTACAATTTAGTGTTGTCTTAATAGCAAAGACACTCCTGTAATTTTTTTCTTAAGTTGTAATGGAAGCACCTTAAAATTTTTGGGTGTTGGGGATAAAGATGATGAAGACTTGTTTGGGAATAAATTGTGAACAAAATTGGAGGTTGTTTATTACTTCAACTTGGATATTTATCCAGTGCATTTAAGTGATGGTTGACGAGGTTCAACTTGGGGGCTGTTGACATGTGTAGCTGTTCACACAAGTTTGTCAGCAAGACAGACAATAAACATGCTGTCACAGATAAACAGTAATGTGTCATAGCGAGGCTGCAAAACAAAGCTCTATGGGAGAGTCTTAGGGGACTGATCCAACCAAACTCTAACAGCCCGAACAATCAGACCTGAAGTGCTAGCGTTGCATAGTCGCATTTGTATATTTATGGTGTGGTAGCAAATGTCTCCTTTGACTCAGCACACACTTTCACTGTTACTCATATTTTCTAAGACTCATAAAGCTTTGTGTATATTTGAAGAACTTTGCAGTGGTGTTCCTGTTGGCTTCCTGGGTGGACAGGGCCTACAACTAATGCCATTTCTTCCTTTACAATTTCTATGTTTAATTGCTAGAAAAATCACAAGGGCTTATTGTGTATCACTGCACTAGCTTCCTATTGCTGGAACTGATGCCTGAGCTAGCGATCTTAGAAGGAGACAAGCTGATCTCATGCATGGTTTTGAGGTCTCAGTCCAGGGCTGGCTGGCAGAGTGCTTGGGGTGAGGCAGCACATCATGCCCTACAGCAAGTGGTGGGGCCAGTGTTCATCATATGGTGGCCAGAAAGCAAAAGAACTATCAGATGGGAACCCCATAGTCCCCTGTAAGGGAATACCCAATGACTTAGACCTCCAACTAGGCTCCACCTCTCCAGGAGTCTTTTACCTCTCAATAGCAATAGGGACCAGGGATGAACCCTTTAACTCATGAGCCTATGGGGAACACTCCAGATCCAAACCTTAGTAACATAGCTTTAATATAACTTGGAAATTCTTAAAAACTGCCCACCTCACTCCAAACCTATTGCTTCCTAGCAAAACATATAGATAATGTTTGATACAACCTATCTTTCTTCTCATACTTTCCAGTATCCCTTTAGTCAGAGTTTTCATTGCTACTTCGTTCTACAAGGCATTTTTAATTTTCCCAATCCATTATTAATCAAAGTAAGTAGATTAGTTCTTAATGTTGTATAATATTTCCAGATTTGGGGTGTGAAATGTGTCCCGTGTAATATAGACTTGGTCCTCAGCCTAGTGCTGTTTGAAGGTGGAATCTTTTACAGTATGGGCCTTCATGGTAGGTTTAAGGTCCCAGGCACATGCCTGGAAGGGGGCTGGGGAAGTATAGAGACTCACAGAGGTTTCCTAGTGAGAACTAACTCAAGGTCCGAGAATCTGAGCTTGCTTTACCCAGCAGGGCTGCATAAGTGGATAATTTGACCACGGGCGTGGTTACCAGGTGTTTGGAAGGGTCTACACTTGGCTGGGCGGTATGCTTTGATCTAGCAAGGGGGTGGTCTATTACCTGCCCCTTGGCATTGTTATAAAAAGCCCTTTTGAAGAGCCAGAAGGGGCCAGTGGATTTTGATCCAGGTCCTCCTGAAGTTGTCCTTTGTTTCTGTCTTTCTCCTCTCCACTATCTTTCTATCTAAAAGTTTCTGAATCCCTCTCTCTATCTCATAGGAACCCTATAAAAGGTGGGCACAGGCCTCCCACAGGGAAGTGCAGTCTCACTTTTTTTCTTTTCATGCCTTGACCATGAAGTTAACAAGCTTGCTGTTTCATGAGCTGTTACCCTAACCTGCTGCCTCTCAGAGGTCCCAAAGCAATGGGACCAATGGATCATGACCGAAAACCTCGTGAGTCAATTCTATAAATTGATCGTCTGAGGTTTTTATGACAGTAATGGAAATCTCCCCAACACTAATTTACTAATTCACAAATGGTAAAATTTGCCCCTTAGATGAATACAAGATGTTGCTGGTGAGCACATTTGCAAGGTTGCACAGCTTTGTTACCATTCTGTGATCTAGAACCATTGCATTATCCTGAAAACAAAACCCCATGTGAATACACAGTCTCTTCCTTTTGTCCCTCAGAAACTCATGACTTTTGTTTCTAAAGTCAGCCCCTAGAAGGGCAGTTGCTGACACTTACGATTCTTGTTTTTCTCTCATAGAAGTCTGGCTCACTTCTGTGGCCAGAAGAGGCACTAACAGAAATGCATTGAATTGAAAGTCTTTCTGTTGAATGCTACTTCAGCTCAGCTCAAGACTGAGAGAGTCCATGAACTGTTGTGGAGGAATAATACAGAGAAGAGTGATTCTAGCTTTTCTTTTTTTTTTTTTTCTTTTTGGTTTTTCAAGACAGGGTTTCTCTGTGTAGCTTTGTGCCTTTTCTGGCTCTCGCTCTGTACACCAGGCTGGCCTTGAACTCGCAAAGATCCACCTGGCTCTGCCTCCCAAGTGCTGGGATTAAAGGCGTGTGTCACCACCGCCCGGCCGAGTCTGAGCTTTTCTTGCTCTCCTGACACCAACTGCACCCTAAGGTACTTCCCTCTATGGCTTTAGACCTAATTTAAATGAGGGTCATAGACCAGATGATTTCTGCAGTGCCCACCAGTCTAAACTGGCAGCTTGAGATCAAGACTGACTTGAGGAGCAAAGCTGTTTGTTGAATGAACACAGCAGGGTTTCTCTGCATCTCTATTAGGGTTTGTAGCTCCCCTCCAGAGACGATAGGGTGTGTAATCTGGACCGGCTCAGTCATATCTAGACTCAGTAGAACCATGGTGGCATTATTGAACTATGAATCTGTTGTTCTTGATCAGGTTTCAACTTTAGCTTTAGGAGTTTTATTTTTTATTTGTTTGTTTATATCCAAAGTTAACATATGTTTGCATTCAGGATCTTTTTTATTTTTATTGTTAGTGATCCAACTAGCAGATAGAAGTAATGTTCCCAAACTAAAAAATTGTATGGATTTTATATTACACTCAGAAGTTGAATGTCTTTCTTTCTCTACCTGACAAATATTCTGGGCCATGTAGTTTTAATTATCCTTCAATTCACAAGAGCCCAGTGTCTTTGAGGACATCGTTGAGGGAAAAATGAATGGATTCAATTTTTCATGTTTCCCAAATGAGTGGTTCAGCGTCATAGAAATGAGGTCAGAATGGTAAATAGACAGCTGTTCTGTATTTCTCCTTCCCTGGAGATGAAGGTCAAAGAAACCTTTCTTTTGCTTAACACACCCCTCCCCAATGGGCTGTAAACAAATGTGCAGGGTAGCCCCCACTGCACAGGGAAGAGAGGTGTTCGAAACAGCCTTCAGAGCTGTTGAACATACATATCTTTGATTCCCTCTTCTCATCTCTTTGCGGTGTCTTTCTTTCACAACACGAAGCCATTGATTGAGTGAAGTTGGAATAGCTTTTGACACAACTAACCAAAATAGATAGCAAAGGGACTGGTTGCTAAGCACAGCTCTGCTGGGTTCCCTGGCTGACAGTCTGCATTAGCATACAGGGTTTTGCAGAAGTAAGTCCTCAGCTATTGGTGGCTGCTTATTTAAAAGCTGCTGTTGCTTCCCAGGTTCTAAGAGTAAGTTAGCAGCGCATGTGAGGTTAAGGAGGAATCACTTGATATTACAAACCATAAACCTCCCTAACAGGGCACAAGTGACTTAAGTGTATTGCTTGTTTATGCCTAATAGTCAGCAAACATTTTGTACCTATTTGGTGTGAGGTGGAATATGGGGAGCATAACAATAAGGCCATAGTTTCTATTCCCATGAAACCAAAGTGAGAGAGAGGGATGGAAGAATGAAGGGCTGGAGGGAAGGAGCAAGAGAAGAGGGGAGGGAGAGAGCCAGGACAATATTTGTTAGTATCTCAGTGTCTTCTGTTCTTCTGTTCAGCAATGGTTTTTTCCTTTATTTTGCAGAGGCATGATGCTCAGAATCTTCTCTCTTCATGCCCCTTGAGATGTGTTCTATATTATAGTCTGATTCTTCTAAATTGGTGATGCAGAATCGAAGAAAAGGGAAGGGGTAGAAAAAAAAAAAGGGAAGGGGTAGGGAAGCAAAGATGCAGATTGGAAAAATCCAAAAGTCTCTTATTCTAGGCAAGAATGTTATAGCAAGAAGTTTTCCTAAGAAATGTGGGGTATGGGCTGGAGAGATGGCTCAGCAGTTAGGACCTCTTGCTCTTCTCGAAGAAAATCCATAAATTAGTTAACAAAGTCTTATACCTCCAGACTAAGAGGTCTGATACCCTCTTCTGACTTACCAGGGCTCCAGGTACACTTAGATACATGCAGGCAAAACCACTCATATACATCCAGTAAAGATAAATAAATACTAAAACAGTTTGGAGGTGAGAGGGTCAATAGAAGTTACATGGGTGGAGAATGACAGGGATACAGAGAGGACTTGAAGGTGACTATCTGGTCATGGCCTTTGGGCACAATCCCTGTAAATACAGTTAGTGAGGAATGGAGCTCCCATAGCACCAGTTTCAGGTATTCTCAGATTTACTCTGAATGCCTATCTTGCCCTCTAGAATGGCTAGACTAATATTAGCCAGTAATGCTGGATAGGTGGCTCTCCATTTTTCTGGTACTGTCTTGTTTTATGAACTGCATATCTGTGGATCATATTGATGCTGATATTTATGTTTCATTTATTATTGGTGATCCAGTTTGTGACATATTGTTTACCACGTGATCTTATTAATTGGATAATTTACTAATCATATTCTCTTCTAAAAAGTGATGCATCATTATTTTGGTATGAATGTTGGAACTCCCTTCTTTCCAATTTGTATATCACAATCCAATATCCAATGTAATTATATTTAGAGAAAGGGCCTGGGGGGATTAGTGCCCTTATAAAACATGTTGAGAGTTTTTTTGCCTCTTTGACTGTAAGGGAGCACAGACAGAAGAGTGTCCTCTTTGGATTAGAATTGGTCTTCACCAGATAGGGAATCTGCTGGCTCTTTGATCTTGGAATTATTAGACTCCAGAATTTTGAGCAATAGATTTCTTCTGCTTCTAAATTGCTGAATCCAAGATAATTTGCCCCAGAAACCTCAAAATGCTAAGAGAATTGTGAATTTTTACCATTCACAGTTTATAGGAAAAATTGATAAAAAAAAGATTGCTGTTTATCGTTAAAAATTTAAATAACATGAAAGATGGTATGACTAATTAACTAGTGGAAGTTATCTGGCCTTGTTCCATTTCCTCATGTCATGTGGCAATTCTATTGTTTGAGAAGTAGCTGCTGATACTGTTAATGTACTAGCAGAGCATGCACACATAAGTAGAAACATGGTGTCAGCTATTATACTGCACATATGCAGACATGTATGGCATACCTTTAAAACAAAATAGACTGTGCTATGAAGTTAATGGTCCCCATTTAAAAAACATAGGAGTGTAATTTTGGAGTTGTAGTCATACATATCTCTATACTATACTCACCCTAATAGACACTGTAATATTAAAAGCTATACCTTTGTTAATGGTGTTTATTGCAACATTCCGAAGAACTACTTTTCTACATGTCTTCTCATATTTATGCAAACATTTTTGTAGACTAGATTCTTAGAAATTGGTTTTCCGGTCATAGGGAATGTGCATTAATTTTTTTTTCACAGACTGCCAAATTGCCTTCCCCCAGTGTGTCAGTTCACTCTACAAAAGGGTTTGAGAGTGGATCTTTCTTACATCCACATAAAACCCATCTTTAAAGTCGAGTATTGCCATACTACTGGTGAATTTGTCTTGAATCTCAAATTCTTTATTCTTTTCTGAATGGGTCCAATAATCTTGCAAAGTCAGGTCTTCTGCCTTACAGATGAGGAGCTCTGATGGTTTTACACTAAGATATGCCCTGGAAATGGAAGTAGTAAAGCTTTTGACTCCCTGAAATACTTCTAAAGCCAACTGTAAAGCTGCTGGGAGAACTGTGAGTGGAACACGAGTCAAGTTCACTTTAGCTGTCAGCATTTCTGAGAGCAAAATGTAGCTTCACAGTTATCAACTTCATTGAACTGCCTTCATTAGGAAATTTTTGTTCTTCCCCTAGGAGGGATTTAACCAATAAATAAGGTTATCCATGCACATATATGTATCTGTCAAGTCATTGGTAATGAGCCATTCACTCCATAGATAGAGTGGCAACAGCAGAATGTTCCATATTCCTCTTCCTTCAACTATAATAGCTCAGTTCTGTAAAAATTTCTTTTATGGTTAATTATACACTGTGGAATTATTTAGATTTA
The DNA here is from genome assembly GCA_902168405.1 of Peromyscus aztecus. Lineage (NCBI taxonomy): Eukaryota > Metazoa > Chordata > Mammalia > Rodentia > Cricetidae > Peromyscus > Peromyscus aztecus. The sequence goes on along the minus strand of CABHPQ010170541.1, from coordinate 31,805 downwards.
TAGTGAGGACTCACAAATACGTAATCTTATTTAAACTTTAAACAACTGCATGAACTAGACATTAATATTCTCATTAAGTGGAAATGCCAAATGTCAGAGTTTAAATAACAGCCATGTGGCTAGCCAGTGGCAGAACCAGTATGCACCTGGTAGGTAGAAGCTAAGAGTCAACTCCTCCATTGCTGTTCCTTCTGCTGTTTTTCACATGGTTTCCTGGGATCCTGCTAACCCAGTTCTATAACTTCTTGCTCATATATTATCTGTATCCTCATCTTGAATGATTAAGACAAAAGACAAAAGTCTTACTACTTTCCTGCTTTGGCTCTTCACCAGATTCTTATCCTGTGGATTGTAACTTGCTTGTTGTCACACTAGTATTTTGTTTCAAGTTAACTAAATTTTGTTCCAGTACCTAACCAAGCCCCAACCGACTCAAGCATTCTATTGTGTCAACCTGCCTTGTAATACCATGACTGGTTTCTCTACTTTCTACTTTCATTTGATCAATAAAATATTTGCTTCTCATGCACTGCTTCTTACTTTTTGTATCAATTCTGGTCATTAAACATTTCTCCAATAAGTATGTCAGCTACAGTGCTAGGTGCTAGGGATGCAATAGTGAACACAATAGATACAAGATAGCCTAGAATGTAATCATTGAATAATCAGATTATCACATATATTTAAAGTTGCAATTATTGTAAATATTAGGTGAATCACATGGTGCTAAAAGGCTACTTTAGAAGTACTGGGCTTTGACAAGGAGACAAGAACAGGATTCCTTGAGATAATGATGTTTGAGATAAAATCCAGATGATGATGGGAGTTCCATAAGAAAGTAGAGATAGGGAGTTTTAGGTTGAGAGAAAAACATCTTCAGGGACAATGTGGTGAAAAGGGCCCTGGGAAATATTATATACCAAAAGATAGCCAGCAAGGGCTGAGCAGAGAACAAAAGAATACAAGGCCCAAGATGGGAGGTGAGGTCAGAGTGAGTCTACCCTTTACACTATAAGTTCTGTTAAGGGTCCTGATCTGTTTGACATGTACAAGGGGAAACCATGGACACTGGCGGATATAGCAGCAGGGTAATGGGGGTATGGTCACATTTTCAGATTCATTCTTCCTGGGCATGACCTTATGGTTATGGATAGACTGATTATACCAGAGGCAAACTGTTTAGTACCTCTAACTAGTGTAAGAGTTATTGAAAGAAATAGACAGTGTTGAGTAATATTAGAGGTGAAATAGGCAACTTTTGTGATATTGGATTCAATAGATGGGAGGAATTAGATGACTTCAAAGTTTCTGGGTCATACAATGGGCCAAAGATGACCACTGAGGTAGAGAGAAAGGAATTGTAGTCACTGAGTTTACTTGTTTTTAAGTTATTTGTTCCAAATAAAGTTTTTATAACTCCTGAGTGGGAGCAGAAGCCCACTCAAAGTAGCTTAAAAAAGACTAAATGGACTCAGTAGGGTATATATATATATATAATATATATATATATATAATGTATATATATCATACTATGTGTATGTATGTATATGTATATATGAGTTTGTGTATATATGACAATAACTGAAGAAGAATATGTGATGAATTTGGGGAGTCAAGGGGGACATGAGAAGAGTTTGACTGGGTCAGAAAAAGCTGGAAATGATGCAAATATATGTATGAAATTCTCAGAAAAATTTAAAATTAGAATAAAAGATTTCAAGTAACTATTTAGGGACTCTCACATAAACTGTGTTAGAAGAACTACGAGAAAAGGAGCATTTGGGAACTGAGAGTTCTTCTTGTGGCGGCCAGGCTTTGCCTTAGTGTCTTCACTCTCTTCGGTGTCACATTCTATTATGATTGCTGTTTTCCTGGGTAATTTTTGCCAGCTCTGTTTGCATAGTATTCACTGGAGCCACTGCAGCTCCTAGAGTTTCTATCTTCCAATTCAGAGAGAGGTGGTAGGGGTCGGGAAAGTGTTCCCTGCTCCAATAAGCTGGACTGTTTGCTATACAGTCAGGGAGGACAGTAGTTTCTAAGTCTTCAGAATTGTTGACTGTATTTTTAAAATTCAGAGCTCAAGCCCACCTTCAGAAAAACAAATCAGTAGGTTTGAAGAAAGGAATATTTATTTATAAAAAATGACACAACATGAATTTGATACAGTTGGTCCTTGGCCCTTCTTTGATGGATGTTGTTCTAGACTATAGAAACACACCCAGCAATCTCTGGTGTGAACACTGGCACTGAACTCCTTTTGAATACAGCCTTTTACCCCTTCATTTGTATAATTGGTCAACTCTCTAACATCAAACGCAAATCTGTAGGCTTTCTACAGTGGTCTCTGTCAGTTGCAAAGAGAGGCTTCTTTGATGAGGGGTGAGAACTAGACTTATCTGTAGGTGTAAAAATAAATATCTAGAATACAGTTAGAAATTATGGTGGTTTAGTGAAGTGACAGTTGTAGGTTCTCTGACTCCCTCAATATCTACGACTTTCTTAGTTCTGGGGTGTTGACTAAGTTTTCAGTACTAGGTGTGATTTTCCTCTTGTTGAGTAGGCCATAAGTCCAATTAGAGAGCAGTTGTTTACTGCCAAGCACGTACACCATTATTGTACTTTTAGAGTTATTTTGCCACACAGGTCATTGTTGTGGTTCATGGGCATTGTGTGTGTGTGTGCATGCATCTCTCTCTCTCTCTCTCTCTCTCTCTCTCTCTCTCTGTATGTGTGTATCATATGTATAAAACAATAGTTAAATAAAAAGAGGCTGTGAATTTGAGAGAGAACAAAGAGGGAGAAAATAACAGGGAAAATGATGAAGTTATAATTTCTAAAACTAAAAATATTGTTTAAAAAAGGTAAATCTGAAGGCTAATAAGATGACTTTGGAAATAAGCTTGGACTTCTCTTTCCCAGAGCCATAAATATGAATGATAGCTTTAATATACATATATATCTAGGCAGTTTCTGTAATACTTGGATTACAAGTTCTTCTTGTACTTACTCTTTCCTGATGGTGACTTCAAAATGAACGAGACCTCATCAGTATTTTATTGTCTGCATTCAGGAATTGAAATTGTAACTCTTAAATCACTGCAACTTGTCCCCCCTAAAGTTCTTTCAAGGAGAATGGAAGAAAGTTCTTAGAAAGTCGACCAAAATGCTGCCTATAACTGGTGGCTTTTCAAAAACAAGCATTTCTTATTATGAAAGATTCACTCTGAGGAATGCCTCCCAAAAAGTCAACTCCATTATACACATTGTTTAATTACAACAGGGCCCAACTCCAAGGCCAGTGGAATATCAATGTGAGGGGTGCCTGGAATGGTCACTGCCCAGTGCCTTGAACAAGTGTGTCCCTGTGGTTTCACTCCAGGCTCTCATTTTTTCTTGCCTTTGGTCACTGCAATGAGGATGCAGGCCCATCACCTCTATAAAACCTCTGCCTTGAGCTAAGAATGATTCTTGTTTGCCAAGTACAGGGATGTCCTTGGACTCATGCCTCCTAAGGACTAGTTCCCCGAGATATCCATTAACTAAAGTCTCCTCCCCCAAAACTCTTTTCCTATTGTTGGTGAAATTTCTCCTCTTTTCTACTTCATGTTCTACAACACTGATGGTTATTATGGAGTTCCTGCATTGACTCTTCTTTGGTTAGTTGTTTCTAGAATCCTTCTCATTGTTGGAGATGTTGCTCAGCATCTCCCTTTCTCTAGTTATCATACACCTGCATGGGATCTCACCCATCTCTCTTTGGTCAGCCAGCCTCTCCCTTGCTCTAGTTAGCATACACCTTCAGGGGATCTCACCCATTTCTCTTTGGTCAGCTCAGCATCTCCCTTGCTATAGTTGTCATGCCTGCAGAATATCTCACCCATCAGTCTTTGGTCAGCTCAGCATCTCTCTTTTTCTAGTTATCATGCACTTGCAGGGATCTCACCCATCTGTCTTTGGTCAGCTCAGCATCTCCCTTGCTATAGTTATCACGCACCTGTGGGGTATCTCACCTATCTCTCTTTGGTCAGCTCAGCATCTCCATTTCTCTAGTTATCATGCACCTGTGGGGATCTCACCTATCTCTCTTTAGTCAGCTCAGCATCTCCCTTGCTATAGTTATCATGCACCTGCAGGATATCTCACTCATCTCTCTTTGGTCAGCTCAGCATCTCCCATTCTCTAGTTATCATGCACCTGCAAGGATCTCACCCATCTCTCTTTGGTCATCCCAGCATCTCTCTTGTTATAGTTATCATGTACTTGCAGGGTATCTCACCCATCTCTCTTTGGTCAGCCCAGCATCTCCCTTGCTGTAGTTATCATGCACCTGCAAGGGATCTCACCCATCACTCTCCAGTCTTAGACTTTCCCTTGAGCTACTGTTTTCAACAACATCTGGAAACTTTCCTTCATCTGTCACATGGACAACTGACATCTAACAGGTTAAATTTGAGTTTATTGTCTTCTTTGCCCACACTAATCCTTACTTTCTAATATTTATTTACTGAAAGAACCATGTCTGTCACAATTATTCTTATGAAATGCAAACCTATCTATATCTATTTAAAACTTCTGATGTTTGCTATGTCTTAACTACAATAATATATAATCCATTATTTAGCAGAACTTACACCATTTTTACAGTTTAGCACCATCCATCATTTCTAGCTTCAAGCAATGATTTCTTTCTTATAACAACATGATTTTGAGTGATGGGTACTTTATTGTGGTGATTTGAATGAAAATAACTCCCATAGGCTAATATACTGGAATATTTGGTCCTTAGTAGATGGAATTGTTTGGGAAGTATTAGGAAGTATGACCTTGTTGGAGGGCTTTGAGGTTTCAAGAACCCACGTCATTCCCAGTTAACCCTCTCTGCCTCGTGGTTGTGTCTCAAGATGTGAGCTCTCAGCTACTGCTCCAGTATCATGCTTGCCTGCCTGCCACCATGCTCCCTGTCATGATGGTCATGGACTCACCCTCTGAAACCATAATCCCCAAATTAAATGTTTTCTTTTGTAAGTTGCCTTGGCCACTGTGTTTTATCACAGCAATATAAAAGTATATAAGACATTTGCTTGTGATAGGACTTTCATCCTCAGATGGATAAGCACAAACAAGACAGTATTATTAGTTTTGCACATGAAGAAAGTGATACTGAGAAAAGTTATATGACTTATCCAAGCTTAGGCAAGCAGGTAGAAGAGGATCCCCACTCTACTTAGTCACGCTGTCTCTTTCTTTTACAAGGTATGTTGAGCCCATTCCTATGAATGTGCTTTGGCTCAAGCACATACCTTCTCTGCTTTCATTGTTATACTTCCTTGTCAGACAGCCAGTGAGAACTTACTACAAAGGTCTCCTATTTGTAAAGTTTTCTCGGAATTGTTGCATCATAATAGCTTCAAGGGTGCCTTTTTTAGTGTTTCTCTATCATGTGTATCTTCTTTCTTACTTACACCTCAAAATCTAAGATAAGCTTCTTAGTGTGTCCCCACTAAACTTGGGTGAGACCTCTGTGAAGATTCCATGCTTTAATCATTTTAGGCCTCCAGTGTCTGGAAGAGCAGCATTTGGCAGGAATATTTCCATATTCTTATTAAACTGTTAGTGACTAATCTAAACATTTATTTTAATTAAAATAATTTTAGGTGTTAACACATGAACATTAAGATGTCTCAGCAGGCTGATTAGAGTTTATGATAGACTGTGGGCAGGTGTTTTCAAGAACATTAATTGAAACTACCTAGAATGTAGTTACTACTACAGGAGGTATAGAGAGATTTGGTAGAGATGTGATACAGTAAATTTGATGGTTGATGAGACATATCTTAGTGCTAAACAACAAGAAAGCCCAACCAATTCACTAAAGAGTATTTATTGTTTTGTATTATAGAAAAGAACAGTGGCAGGGCAGAACTTGACCTGGTGACATCCTGTGATTCCTTGGCCTTGCAAGTGTTCCCTGTTGTAGTCCTAAGGCTACACAATGGCTCTTTCATGCTGTCAAAATGCATGTGTGTGTGTGTGTGTGTTTCCCAAGTAGTCAACGGATTCTCTGTGTAGATCAGTTTGGGTGAGGTGAGTTGAAAGGTATAAAATGCAGTCACCAGGTATTCCTATTCTCCATCTAGCTCATGATTCTGATGTGGCTCCAATTTTTCTTAAACAATTGGGTGGCAGGGAGGAAAGTCAGACTCATTAGCAAAAACCTGGGTATAGATACAGAGCACTGGGCAAATGGGTGATGGGGAACCAATCCACTGTGAGTGATCCCTATGATAAAAGATAGAGAGACTCTGATCTCCTGCAGCTGCTGCTGCCATTCCTTTTAAAAGGACCCGCACCTCGGTCTTGTGGAGAAGCAGAACACACAGAACACTGTACTGCTTTTCTGTGTCATGGTGTCTGAGCTGGGAGGGATGTTGAATACTCTCACTTTCTGTCATGGCAGTCTAACTGGCATGGTAAGAATTGATGAGCCTTGTAGACCCAGGATGGGTTCAACTGGTTGGAAGACCAGAAAGTATGGCCCTTATACATGAGCCTTGGCTCTCTTCCTGCTGGGCTGTTTGGTTGTGTCCTTGCTTCTGATAGGCATCCCCTCCCTACACACACACCTACTCCTTCTGGGTCCCAAATAATTCCTCACCTTACCTGCTTTGCTTTCTCAGGTCCTCACTTCCTGGGGTTCTGCACTGCTGGTTTCTCCAAACTCTGCCCACACTTTTGTAATGACTTTTTTTTCTCATTAAGATCATCTCAAATTACTTAACCAGAGTTCGTCATCTGCTTTCTGTCAAGACCCTTACTGATAGAGTGGGCAATCATTTCTCCATTTCTCTCCTAACACTTTCAATCACTGCACTACCACTTTTCCAAAATAGAATGATTACATTACTGCTAAAGGTAAATGATCTTTAATTAGAAGGCAATAGAGCTTCTTTTTGTCAATATGATAATTTGTGATTAAGCTGCCTTATCAGAGACTCTATCTCTGGACATGAGTAGTGGCAAGGCAGGGCAAAGTTATTTTTATCTAATAATGCCTAGTAGCCCCTCCCCCTTTTACTTTACATATTAATTTGAAAATTGGCTATTTCTCTTGGCTCCAGCTGAAAAGTATGAATTCAAATGGATTTATCTTAGTCTCTTGGTGTTTTAGGATGCCTTAGATGAACAGTTATTCCCAATAAGTGGAAGAGACTTGAAAGTGGACTCAGCCAAGACAACGCCCATGTCTCTGGTGCAGACAAATACTCTTCACCAAAGCACGAACAGGTTGAGGTAGGGTAGGGTGGTTGTAAGAGTGATGGAGGGCAGATGAGGAACTATTTCTCAATTGGCAAAATGAGAAATAGGATCGGAGATTTAGCTCAGTGGGAGCAAATGTAGTGAGAGAGGACAGGTCCTAGATGCAGTTATCAGTACTGAAATCCAAACTAAACCTAGGCAAATAAAATCATAAAGGATTGCACCAAGAAGCAACAAAATCAAAACTGAACAATGGACCAGTGAGCAGCTGTGCTGGTAAAGATGCCTTACTCTAGCCCCAATGACCCGAGCTCAGTTCTAGAGAGGCACATGGTGGGAGGGCAGAACCACAACACAGGTTGTCTTTTGGCCTTCATACACACTCCATCGCACACACTCATCTCCACCACCGTAAAAAAAAAAATGAATGAATAAAAATATAATAAAAAAGCCAAACAACCAAGGCCACCAGCAACCCCCCCCCCCCCCTCCAAAAAAAAGCAAAAAAGAAGAGAGCTAAGCAAAAGAGTTAGATTTAGCAATAAAATTCTATGACTTTCTTGTCTTATCTTCCGAGCAGAGAGCAGTTTTAGCATTATTTAGGGAAATTTAGTAATTCTCTAAATATTTTTCCCTTTCTCCATAAATTCAGCCATCCAACTGCTCTGGCCTTTACTTACTAATTAAACCCAAGGAATAGGACACATCTGTATCCCTTAGTACTTAAAGTGAAGCAAAAGAAAGAGAGAGGAGCCAGCACTGGCTGGTATATACACTATGTTTATAAGATAAAATTTCTTATTCTAAGTTTTCTAGCTTGGGTAATTGTAGATTGTCTGTGGTCAGGCCGGCTTTATTGTCCTATAATTCTCAATTCTGTGATTTGCGTGTTCTCTAGGCTTGAGCAACTCTCCCAATGGCTTATGGCTTTGCTGTTGCTGCAGGGGAGTCATTACACACAGATGGCTTTTAGCAGGGGAGTCAATTTGCTAGGCATTTTCCTTGATTACGGTGCATTCTCTCCACACTGATTGTCAGAAGCTTGAAGCTTCTTGCATGGTGAAAATGTTCCAGGATCCGGATAAAGAAACACTGCACTTGGCAGATGATCTCCGTGTGACTACACTCTCATGAAAAAGCTGCCTGGCTCCTCTGATTTATTCAGATAACTTTCTAGAAGCGAGGATAAAGCCAAACCAGTATGAGGCACTGGAGGGAAGAGAGGAGCAGAATTTGCAGCTGTGAGTAGATATTGATTCTGGTGGATAATTACCTCCATCTTGTTATATGGTCTCATTTTCTTCTCTTGCAACCTTGCATATAAGTATAAAAATCTTATGTGACATATCTTGTACCCACTGGAAAAAAAATTCCATTTCAATGGTCCTTCCAAGAGAGCACAGGCACAAAAGGCAATAAATATCCCTTTTATTTGAAACTGATTTTATTTCATTTCTTATATTAACTTTTAAATCAACCCTTTATTCCACTGTTATGCAAGTTTCTTAGAGGAATACTGAAAAATAAATCCATTTCTGTAGCCCCAATTTATGTTAGTTTGAGACAAGGCCTGATCTCTCCAGGTAGCTTTTTGAGTGTGGAGCCACTGAACATAAACATGGCTGGCCAGTCTGGTTGTTTTGTATTCAGCCTGTTTTGTGGTTTGTTCCAGGTAAATTTTGTCCCTATTTCTGGATGAGCTTTTTCATAAGGCTTAGGGAAGAGTGGGTCATAGTTGATGGCTTCCCAGGCTTCCCAGGAATAACTCTACCAAAGCAAAGTTTTCTAATCAGCTGAAAAAAGTAGGCTTGGCTGTCAAATTGTGAGAACCAGATCAAGGCAGAAGATATTCCTGTTTGGAGATGTCTCTTCAGCCAGTTCTACATATAACACTGAATGTTGAGTGTTTCGGGAAGGGGAGACATTTTTCCTAAGCTTGTCCAGTCCTCATGGAAAGCCCAGCAGTGTTCTTCATTCTTGAATGGAACATAAGACTAGCACAGAAAGGCAGACTTCCTCCAGAGGGCAAAGTATGGTCTCTTCATGCTACAGCATGTAAGCATCCCCTTTCCTAATCTTCTCTCTAGTATGAAGAATGCTCTCTTCAAAGTCAGCACCCTGAGCTACTGCACATCACCAGTAAAAACACCTGTTGTTGAGGGAATCACTCCATCTCTGCTCTACCTGAGGCAGAGTTCTTCAGTGAGGGTATATAGGTAATCTGTGATGTGCTTATGTCATGTATCTCTCTACTTGCCTCTGCCTCTATTTTCTTGTAGTCACAGTCTATGTCTTGGAAAGGGGCATACCCAGTTTCTTTTCCTCCACATCACTATATGCCGCAAGACATACATAAGGTCTTTCCTTCAAACTGTGGTCAGTTCTTAGAGATCACCTTTAATTGCTCCCTTTTAATTTCAAGTACTCTCATTAATCTTCTTTTGTATCTGTTGGAGATATTGAATACTAAAATAATAGTTATCAGCTTATTTGTTTCTCACTATTTGTTCTAGAAATCAATCACCTTTTCTTATGCTCTTGTGCTGTCTCCTTGATGTTATCCCAACATAGCAATTATAGAATGGCTTCAAGATTGGAAATATAATGATAATAATGATGTCATATGCTTTCTGTGGTTTTATGCCTTATGAAACAATCTTTACAAATTTGATGAATGATAGTTTCAATTTATACATAGGGGAAGGAGGCTGAGCATGAGTGGAAGTCAAGTACCTCACCTGTGTCTTGACCTTCTTGTTGTTATACCTCTTGTGGTATTTGCTGGGAGTTTTTCTCCCACTTTCATAACTGCTTTGGAACCAGTTTGATCAGCTGACGTTCACTTCCTCCTTCAGTAAATCAACACATGTCCTCTGGCTCTCCCTATCGCATGCAGTTTTTGAACCAAAGTAGAACTTAAAATTAGATGTGCTTTGACACGTGAGGCCTGCTCATGTAAGTCTTAGTAATATTATTTCACCCACTCCTACTCTCTTCCCTCGTGTGTCTAAGGAAATGGTTTTCGACCTTCGTAGCACATAAGATTTCATGTCTACTGGGTCAACATAGAGGTTCCTGGGCACTGTCCCCAAGGGCTTCTGAGTAGTGAGAGGAATGAGGCTCTGTGCTGTGGGTGGAGTACGGTTTGTCCACTGGGGTTTCATGAGCTGAGGGCTTGCTCCCAATTTTAGCAGTATTGAGAAATGATGAGGAATAGTGGGATGCGATGAGGTCCTGGTGTATGACCGTGTGGAAGGGAGTGATGCCTGTCTTGCTAGAGTGGGCTAGGTCTTCCAGAAGTCAATTGATTCTCATTAGAGTTGATTCATATATCTTCTCTAATCACTTGTTTTTCTTACTGTATCCCTTTCTCTATGATCCTCACCATGTCTCTTTCTCTTATGAATTCTAGCCATGTGATGTTGTGCACCAGACTTTCACTAGAACACAATGCCAACACTATGCCCTTGAGCTGCAAGGGCTGTGAGTTACAGACATTTATTTCCTTTGGGGCTGGCAATATGGCCCAACTGGTAAAAGGTCTTGTGGCCAAGCTTAGTGACTTGAGTTCAGTCCTTAGATCCCACATGGTGGAAGGAGGGAGGCACCTCCTACAAGTTGTTTTCTGAACTCCACACATATGCCATGGCATGATCACACCCCCACACATACATGTCTACACAAACACACACACACATACACTAAATAAAGGTAAAATGTAAACATATGTGTTTTTGTTATAAAGTGCTTATTCTTTATATTCAAGTATTTTGTTATAGTAACCAAAATGGATAAATCAACCAGTCATCTGTCTGTTTTTAATGGTCATCAGGGAAAATGCTGAGCCCGGAAACCTAGGAAATCTTTTCATGGGTCTCATTTATTTCATAGATGAATAGCTTCTATTTCACTTAAATCCTAGGTATCTTTATGCTGAGATAAATTTGTATATATTTTTCACTATTTTGATCTTGAAGAAGTTTAAAGAATTGGGGAACTTCTGAAAATGCATGATAACACTTGTCATGGCAGTGAGACTGAGTTGTTCTTGTTTTTGAAAAACCAGCTAGAGAAATCCTCTTCTTAAGATCTGTGAGAACTAAGCAGCGATGAAGAACCTTCTGAGATCCAGAGGCAGCTTGTAGGTCCTGGAGAACACAATGGATGAGTGAGAGTGAGTGGCAGCCCTGATTCTGTCACAAATACAGGCTGTGTGACATTGACCACAGCTCTTGTCTCAGACTATGGTTGAATGGCACTATTTTTTTTTTAAATATTCCCATCAAAATAGCATGTAAGAAAGTGTTTAGGTCATTAAAGAATTTTAGCAACAGCTTAAAGTAGCCTTCTAAATGCTCATTTTTTGGGAAGTATTACGGTTTACTTTGAAAATCAAGGTTATTTTTGGAGGCCTCTTCTATCCCATCATCTAATACAGGCTAACTTTAGCATGGAAGTAATATTTAACATTAAATATTATTGAGTAAAATGGAAACTCCCGTAGCTTTAATTCCTGTTGTATCATATCCCAGCAGTCTCTCTTTTTGAGTTGGAAATAGAAAAGATGCTTCTAAAGATTCCTTTCAGGCCCCTGACTTATGATTTCAGGAAACTAAGTAAATTTGCCATCTGATGCACTGACCTCCACCTCCAAATCAGATGTCTTTGATGTCTAGGGAGTGAGAAAGTGTTCTGAAGGGAAAATACTCACCTGAAAGGTGACAGCCAGTTTGATGTAAGCTATCTAGTGCTAAATTTATTGACCTGAATCATAAAAGATTTCGTGATTCTCTAAACTTTCTTTGAGCTCTGTATGAATTCATTGCCCTCAAATTGAACTTGTACTTGCAAATGGCTATCTGGATGTTGGTTTTGTGGAAAAAAAAACCCCAAAAAACCCTAAAAAACAAAACCAACTTGACGTGCACACCTATCGTGGAATTTAATGCAACAGACATGTTGAAGGGTGGGTCACCCTCATTAAGCCTATTGATCTTTTTATGTTTCACATTGCCTCTCTGTGAACTCTGGCTGCTAACAAACCCTCCAAATTGGCCATTCCTTGACCCGCTTGCCCTTATGAAGGAAGATGATTTGAGAAACATTCTAAACTATTTGAATTCTGTTATGGCTCATCACAAGACCTATCTCTGGCTCCAGCGTAGAGTCTGTGAACTTACAATGAACTGTATTAAATTTTGTGGGCAACCAAAGAGATACAAACTACACAAAGAAATACACATTAACTTTAAGAAGCCAGATCTCTCTCAGATTTTTTCCTAAGCTTGGCAGTCAGTCACCAGTTAGGGGTCTCCAGAATACACCACAAGTTAAATTCAGTAAAAATGGATGTATAGGAAAACAGTGCCAAACTGTTAGTTTACACAAAGAAATATGACTGACAAGGCCATATGTATATATTCTATTATCACATCTGTACTTTACCAAGGATAAATATACTCAAAGAAAAATACTGTTCTCAGTTTGGGTGATGAGTGTGGGATTAGAAAGCTGAATTTGGTGGTAGATTTGAGTTTTAGGGCAATGAATTAAAAAAGCACGGTGGAGGCATCTCTTTCATGGGCAGAGAGTGAGCTGGCTTTGTGTACCCAAATGCATGCTCATTTCACTGTCACTGCGTGTGACCTCTACACATGAGCTATCTGAGAGTCTCATTTTACAACTTACAGCTCGGTGGCTCCTCACACCTTCCTTATTCGCTGACCTCACCTTCTGTAAAATCCTGTTCTGCTCTGCTTTATTCTTTTTATAGACTTCGAATTGTGGTAGGAAATCCAATCTTCTTTATTTCCTGGTTTTTGGAGTGCATCTCAGTGTGGCCCCCACCCCCTCCAAGCCACTCAAACTTCAAATTGAAAATTCACTGCCTTACCTGCTCTCAGAAAGGACAGTTGTCTGAAAGAAAATTCTTGTCCCATAAAAGAACTCAATGGCCAACTTTATGAACTGTTTAACTTCTGGGAGAAAAGTGAAGCCTTATTGTACCATCTTTCTCTAGATGGCCTCCAAATGTGACAATTACTAATAGTCAAGGCTTCAGATAGAAGGGCTGTTACAAGATGAAAATGCCAATTTCAACTCAGTGACTGTTTTCAAGACCTCATTAATCTCTCCATGTTTTTAACAGATGCTACATGAAGTCTCTCTAGGGTTTTACTGATTCCCATCCTTTCTAAGAGAAAGGAAGTTTAAGAAAGAAAAAAAAGTTTCCTCAAGTTATTGCAGTGAGCTACTGAAATTTGAATAAAGCCATCAGAGTCCCTGACAAGTACACAGACATGGTGAGTATTTAGGAGTCACAGGCCTGTCTGCCTGACAGGAATTATAACACAGGGAAGAAGAGACATAATTCAAAGTCTGTACAGAATGCATTACTTAATTAAGTTCTCTTAGGCCCATATGGAATATGTTAAAATTTAGGAAAAGAAACATGAAATTAAATGTCTTCTTATTTTAATACTATGGGAAATAGGTGCTAGATTGACCCTAGAGATGAAATTCTGAGTAGAAATTATTGTCCTCATGGAGAGTGCAACCTAGTAGGAGAGTTAGGTATTGTTCAAATGAATACACATGCTAATGTGAAATTTCAAGGGGTCTGTACTATGAAGGGTATCTGGTAGGGAGGAAGGCCAAGGAAATCTGTCTCCAAGAAAGTAAGGAACAAGCTGAGATATGGGACGTGAGTAGCAGCAAGTTAAGTGAGCCAGAAGGATAATCTAACACTGTGCAAGCTCAAGAGTTGCGAGAGTTCAAGGGACCAAGAGCAGTGAGTAGGACTGGAACTAGGACCTCAGTGTGTAACCTACTGAGAGTCACATCATCAAAGCAAGGATATAAAACAGGTGCTTCAGCAAAGGCATCCCACGCCTCAAAGATAAAGAAATGAGTGAATAGCTAAGGAAGTCAGAGAAAGAGAAGATGAAACGTGCATCGATTATGTACACAGTGCCAGTTTTTACTAGAGGAGGATGAGTGCTTCATGAACAGTGACAAGTCATCACTTCCAGCAGAGCAAAAATGCCTGGCACACTTGCTTCCAGTAAGGGCGTACTTTGGTTCTTCATGTGGTCCTTAGGCAAAGTTATCAAAATCTTTGCTTGTTTTTATTTTCTCAGGACCTGGGATTGGGAGATCATCTCCTCTTCCAGCAGTGGAACTGAGAATACTAAGCACAGTGGTGAATCAGTTACAATCAGTGAAGGAGCTCAATGTTAACCAAGTGGGTGGTGTTCGATGGATCTTTAATGTACACTCTTTCTTCTCAAGGCAAGCTCTACCACGGTCATCCTCTTGCATGCTGATTTGTTTTCCAGGCTGGCATTAAGCTCCTGGACTCAGGTGATTGCTCTGTGTCAGCGCTCTGAGTGACTCCAGTTATAGGCATGCCCTGCTACACCTGGCTCACCTTTACACTCTTAACCTGGAAGTAGAAATGTGACAAGGAGTCCCTGTTTTCACCAGTTACTTGGAAAAATTTAACGCCAGCACAAGGGAAGCTGTATTTGCTGACAGCTGATATCAATCACTGCGGACACGCTACAGTGCTGTAGGAAAGGTCTTGAGATGGCAGAAGACTCCAGTCATTAGGTGGTTTGGTGTTAGGACTGGAGGGGATAGGCTAGGGGTCCAACTACTAAGGGACAGTAGGGTTAACTACTATCATCCACTTGCCACTTCTTCTAAACCATTTAAAAGGCCCACTTATATCTGTATATTAATTTCTTAAACAATAACACAAGTGTATGTTTTATTTACCAAGATTTTCCTCTTATCTATAACATCATGATCTCTCTCACTCTTCTTTTATACTTATATCTAGCTATATATACAGTTACAATTTTACTTACTTACGAAGGCTGGGGAGATGGCTCAGTGGTTGAGAGCACTTGCTGCTCTTTCGGACAACCTGGGTTCCGTTCCTAGCACCCATATGGAAGTTCATAACCATCAGTAACTCTAGTTCCAGGGGTCCAGTGCTTCTGAATTCCTTAGGCACTAGGCATGCATTTGGTACATACATATATGTAGACAAAACACTCATACACATAAGATAAATAAATCTAAAAATGAAGAACATTTGCTTACTTATAAATATTTCAGAAACAGGTTCTTTCTTTTTCTTTAGTAAAAAGTCAAAAAAAAAAAGAAAATGGAAATGGTCTATTATCTCTAAACCCACATTATCCTTTTGGTCTAAAATGGTATTCATATATGCAGTAAAAAATACATACAAACTACAGGAATTCATAAAATTTATAAAATGTCTTCAGTTTTAGTTTCTCTTCTCAAATTGATCTACCTTTATAGTTTATACATAAACACATGCACACACACACACACACACACACACACACACACACACACACACTGTGGTGGTTTGAAAGAAAATGGCCCTCAAAGGGAGTGGGCACTACTAGGAGGTGTGGCCTTGTTGGAGGAAGTGTGTCACTGTGGAGGTGGGCTTTGAGGTCTCATATATGCCCAAACCATGCCCAGTGCCTCAGACCACTTCCTGTTGCTGGTGAGTCAAGATGTAAGAACTCTCAGCTCCTTCTCTAGCAGCATGTCTGCCTGCATGTTGCCTTGCTTCCCACCGTGATGATGATGGATTAAACCTTTGAACTTTAAGTGAGCCACCACAATTAAATATTTTCCTTTGTAAGAGTTGTTGTGGTTATGGTGTCCTTTCACAGCAATAGAAATCCTAACTAAGACATATATATGAAACACACATACACACACACACACACACACACACACGCACACACACAAACACAACTACACAAGTCACATATAGTATATACACAGCAAATGTGGTCCACACTGCCTTCAGTAGTCTCCACTCTGCTTATTTACCTTCACGAAACATCTTGGGATTATTCTGTAGCCTGAGAAGCAAAAGTACAGTGTTTCGCTGCATGAACTCTGCTTCTGTGTATCCTGGGTTTAAATATCAATTCTAGTGCTTAATAGTTCCAGGACCTTTCAATAATCTGTTTAACCTATGAGTACCCCAGTGCCTCTGTTTTCTCTTCCTGTGTGTGTGTGTGTGTGTGTGTGTGTGTGTATACTTACATAGTCCAGAATTTGGCATCAAATTCTCCCTCCATTGCTTTCCACCTTATTTTTGAGACAGGGTATCTCACAGAACTGTTTCATCTAAACTGTCTGCTTTCCCATTTGCTGGGGTTACGGATGCTCATCACCATGCCTGCCTTTTACATGGGTGCTGGGAATCTAAACTTAGACTTTTGCATGGAGAGCACTTGACCTACAAAGTCATCTCTCCAGCCCTTATCCTCCTCTTTGGATGCAACATTTGAAAGCATGTGCAAAGCATTGATTTATTTTGTAGGTAAGTAGTTTTATTTTAAAAACAACTTCTATTCCATCATCACATCTTATTCCTTAATATTTTCTAAAACAAAATCGGATGCAGATTTCTGTAGTCACTTCAAAAATATCATTTGTTTCATTCTGTTTGTTCAAATCATGCTTCAAATATAACTCATTGCACTTGGCTGCTGTGCGCCTTTATTTCATATTTTTCCTGTAAGAGATTGCCCTCTCCTGCATCCCTTTTCTCATTGACCTCTTCATATGATGGCCCACATTTTGTTGTTGGCTAAATGCCTCCATATGTGCTCCTTAATATGTGCCTCCATTTCCAATGCTTCCTCTAACTTGTTAGAGCTAGAGTCCCAAAAATGTATACTTCCAAGGTGTCCATTCTGCTGTCTCCTGAAAATCCTCATTTTTCTAACCACCACATGGTGTTCCTTGGAGTGGGTACCCACAGTTGAAGCAGTTGTTCCTCTTTGGGTGGTCCTCTAGGCAAGTGCTGCTGTGAGCAGGTGGCTTTGCTCCCTTGTGTATTACTGGAAGTACAAATGCTATCAAATGGTAGCACGTATAAGATTGGTAAGTCTGGTGTTTGTTGTTCTCTTCTTGATAAGTTCCTGATCCTTTTCTAAATTAGGCATGACTGGAGGACAATAAAAGTGAGCAGACTGGGTAGAGCTCAGATCCCAGAATGCTAAAACTAGGAGCCCAATCCTACCAATTGCAAACCAAGAACATACAAATAGATTGAAAATGAAGGGATGGACTTCACGTGCTCAAGGTCCAAATGCACAGTGCAGTAAAAGCAGAGACATGGTAGACTTTTGCAGCAGCATTATTTTAGCTTATTTTTTCTAATTATTGTTTTTAATGCTACATAAATGTTCTGGTTAAAGTTTATCAACTTGACGTAAACTAGTGGTACCTAGAAAGAGAGAACTTCAGTTGAAGAATTGCCTCCATCAACTGGCCTGTGGACAAGTCTGTGGGGTAGTTCTTGATTACCAGTTGCTGTGAGAGTGTGTGGTCCATTGTGGGTAGTGCCATGATGCCAAACCTGGGCAGAAGTTCCTGGGCTATCTGAAAAAGGTAGCAGAGAGGAGAACATGAACTGATTATCCAGTAACAAATGGTCACTCCTGCAAACATATGTATGTAATATCATACAGACTAAACAGGTTGTGTTTGTCTATTTAGAAATAAACACATACAGGTTGTATTTGTATATTTAGGAATAAACACACATGACACACACAGACACACACACAGGTTGTGTTTGTCTATTTAGGAATAAACACACACACACACACACACACACACACACACACACACACACACACAAACCATGGCGAACGAGCCTATAAACAGTGTTCCCCCATAGCCCCTGCTTTAGTTTCTTCATCAGACTCCTGCCTTGAGTTCCTACCCTGGCCTCCCTCAATGATAGACTGTGACCTTGGAATTGTAAGCTGGAAATAAACCCCTTTCTCCTCATGTTGCTTTGGTCACGGTGTTTATCACAGCAATAGAAAGCTAACTAGAATAATGAATAACTAGAAAGAGAAAATAAGACAAGGAATAAACAGCCACCACCATAATTTCATTACTTAACAAAAGTTGCTTTTATTAATATTTTGTTGTAGTGTTTTTAATTTAATATTAATATTTTCATAGTTCTGTCATACCTTATACATATGATGAAAATTTTTTTACTTAACAATATATTTTCTCTCATTATTAAGATGTTTCTGTAGGTATAATATTTAACAAATACATAAAACACCACAGAGTTGACTTATAATATTTAACTGTTATTATGAAATATTTGTTTACTATTTACTATAAATTCAGTGTTATAAACATTTTCATAAATGTAATTATGGCTCAACAACACTTATTAATTTTTTAGTTATTACAATATATTTGTGCCAGAGATAAAACTTTTCCTCTTTTTCAGTATTTTCTTCATAAGTAAAAAAAGGAGGAGAAAGAATTAGTGGAGAAATAAAGTGAGGATGGGGAAGTAGGAGGAGGGAAATTAGCCATCCAGGGGTGTAAGTATCCTTGGGTGGCTGGTTTAAAAACCACAGATTCTTGGGCTCTATCTCCAGCTAACAGGTCTGAACAAAGTCAACACACTGACTTGGCATCCACACAAATTTCTGGTACAAGTAGTTTGTGGCACACACTTTGGAAAAGATGCCCAAGTTGCTTCTCTGGGTCCCAGTGACCTGGTGATCCTAGACTTTGGTGTGCATTTTCAATGTGGTGACTGTTTGGGAATAGGCGTGACTACCCGAAAACTAACTCAGTCTGGTGCTGTTCACCTTCTAGTCTGCTAGCATTCTACAGTGGCTATTGACGGTACTTTTGCCCCTGAAGGAGAATCCTCACTCAGCAGCCTCATTGCTTCTATGCTCTTCACAAGACCAGCATCCAGCAGTCTCAATCCCGGTAGGTAAGAGAGGTTGCTGTTTGGTCCACTGGGAGGAGGCTCTTACTTGATTGGTCACGATTTGAGTGACATCACTTACGCTGCTGGCGTGTGCGCTTTTGAGTAGGAAATTGCCTTTGTAAAGTAAATCTTGTCTTTAACAAGGATTTCAAAAAATTATTTCGTTTGTTGAAGATCATAACTACTATGTTCTCATATCAGTAACTTTGTGCTGGGATGATTGGCTGCTTGGAACATTCCTCCACCTTGGATATCACTGAGCATAGAACCTACTGACCTATGTGAAGGGACTTTTGGGTCTCCCTGGTGACTTTGTGAGTTATAAGCAAAAATAATTGGAACTAGCAATAATCCAACGCCTGCTATTTTCCAAATTTAAAAGGTTCATGAATGATGGCAGGTAACACTCACTGAGAAATCTTCTGTGACTATAGCCATTTTGGGAACTGAATGACTTAAACTAATGCTGTTCAATAGAACCTTCAAAGGTGACAGAAGTCTTCTGTAGTCTGTATGTCCTGTGTATTAGTGCCTGTGTAATAGTAAATATAGCCATTTACTGCTTAAAATGTGGTTAATTGTGACCTAGAAATTAAAGTTTTAGTTTAAGCATAAGTAACTGTATGTAGTTAGTAATTACTGTCTGTGGTAGTGTACTTTTTAAACTATTCAGTGGATGTTGCCTACAGCTCTGAATTAATTAGAGACAAGATCAACCAGAGTAGGTTTTCACTGTAGAGATGGCTCAGTGGTTATGAGTACAAACTGCTCTTACAGAGGACCTGGGTTTGATTTCCAGCACCCACATGCTGGCTCACAACCATCCCTAGCTCCAGTTTCAGGGGATCTGACACCGTCTTTTGACCTGAAAGTGCACCAGCCATGTACATGGTCCACATACATATACTCAGGCAAAATATTCATACACATTAAAAAATAATTAGATATTAAAAATTAAAATCTGTGTGGTCTTATTTATTGTGTACCTAACTCCTCTCCACTCCCCAATTGTCACAGCTGCAATTTTTCACATTCATCCTCTAAAAGATGGTTCTGAGTTGTTTAATTTTCTGTTTAATCATCCTTTATAGGATCCATATTCTTTCTCCCTGTCTTAGGTTTCTAACCTGTGATAAAACACCATGACCAAGAGCGACCTGGGGAAGAAAGGGTCTACTTCAGCTTACAGTTCCGCAGCACAGTCCATCACTGAGGGAAGTCAGGGCAGGAAGCTGGAGGCAGGAGCTGATGCAGAGGCCATATAAAAAGGCTGCTTACTGGCTTGCTCCAATGGCTTGTTCAGCCTTCTTTCTTCCTTCCTTCCTTCCTTTCTTTCTTTCTTTCTTTCTTTCTTTCTTTCTTTCTTTCTTTCTTTCTTTCTTTCTTTCTTTCTTTCTTTCTTTCTTTCTCTCTCTCTCTCTCTCTCTCTCTCTCTCTCTCTCTCTTTCTTTTTTGCTAATTGCAGCATGCACTATTATATTTATCTATTTATTTTTGGTCATAGTATTTTTATTAGAGCAACAAAAAGCAAACTAAAAGGGAAGGGTTTGTAGCTGAAGTTTTCCTGGTTCTGCTCAGCTCCCATGGCCCTGTGGCCAGCCGCTTGGACCCAAGTAAACACACAGAGACTTATATTACTTATAAACTGTATGGCCGTGGCAGACTTCTTGCTATCTAGTTCTTATATCTTAAATTAACCCATTTCTATTAATCTATACCTTGCTACATGGCTCGCGGCTTACCGGTATCTTTATGTCTTGCTTCTCATGGCTGAGGCTGGCAGCATCTCCTGACTCAGCCTTCCACTTTCCAGAATTCTCTTCTCTGCTTCTCCCACCTAAATTTCCTGTCTGGCTACTGACCAATCAGTGTTTTATTTATTAACCAATCAGAGCAACACATTCACAGCATACAGAGCGATACCCACAACAAGGGTTCTTCCCCACCCCCTTTTTTATTATTAAGAGATTTTCTCTTCATTTTATATACCAACCACAGATTCCCCTCTCCTCCCTCCTCCTGCCCCCCAGCCTTCCTCCCCAGCCCACCCCCCACTCCCACCTCCTCCAAGGCGTGGAGAGTCAGCAGAGCCTGGTACATTCAGTTGAGGCAGGTCCAGGTCCCCCCTCCCTGCACCAAGGCTGTGCAAAGTGTCCCACCACAGGCACTAGGCTCCAAAAACTGGCTCATGCACCAGGGACGGGTCCCAATCCCACTGCCTGGGGGCCCCCTAAACAGTTTAAGCTAAACAACTGTTTTGCCTATCCAGAGGACCTAGTCTGGTGATCAGATGGCTGAATACCCTAACTATCATCATAGAGCCCTCATCCAGTGACTGATGGAAGCAGATGCAGAGATCCATGTCTGGGTGCCAGGCCAAGCTCCAGGAGTCCAATTGATGAGAGAGAGGAGGGATTCTATGAGCAAGGGACATTGAGATCATGATAAGAAAATGTACAGAGATGACCAGCCAAACTAGTGGAAATGCATGAACTGTGGACCAATAGCTGAGCAGCCTGCTTTCTTATAACACTCAGGACCACCAGCCCAGGGGTGCCACCTCCCACAGTGAGCTGAGCCTTCCTATATAAATTATTCACAGCCAATCCTGTGCAGGCATTTTCTTACTTGAGTTTCCCTCTACCAAAATGAGTCTAGCTAATGTCAGGTTGACATAAAACTAGCTAGCACACCTCCTAAAACCCCTTAAGAATTTTAATTTTTATACCTTTTTATTTCTTTAGGTTCAAATATATTAGTAACTGAAGAGAGTTTTATGAAGCTCTGTGTTTGGTCTCATTTACTGGTGACTGCAATAGATGTGAAATTTACTTTCCTTTTTTTTTTTCTTTGCCAAATGCGATTGTTTATTTTAATTTCTTTCTTTATATAATAGATGTAAATGTTAAAAATATGGATAACAATTTACGGTATTAACACAATCATTCTTTTGTCAGTGCTGTATTTGTGCGTTTTTGTTTGTTTGTTTGTTTGTTTTTTACATTTAAAGTTTTGGCCTTTAAAAAGCTTGGTTCTAAAGTACTGCCCGAAGCAAATCCTTGAATAAAACCAAAGGAACCAAACCACCGGAATAGTCATGTCATTTTATAATTTGGAAAATGTCAAGAAAACCATATAGATTTTCAAGTGTGTCCTCCACAGCAAAGTTCTTGTAGCTTGGACTTCCTCTTTTTCATTTGGGTGTGCTGTGACTACGCTTCAAAGGCTCGGTTGGATCCACAGCCTCTTGAAATATAAACCAGAAGAAACTGGAAAAGAAGTACAAAGTATATTAAATTCTTTTACTCACCCTTTGAGTCACTTTATTATCTTTTAGGCCTTGGGAAAAGAGCTGTGTCTTTGTTTTCACACGGTGTTAAGGCAGATATTTCATTACAGCCTCCAAGGGGCCAGGACCAAGTTAATTGCTCTGAACTGCATAGAAGTGTCTTGGTCCCTTTGGGCTCCAGCAGTGAGAGGCACTGTATCTTCTCCCTCCCCTGCCATTTTAAAGAGGCAGAACACAAATACCAGCTCTTCCAGCCCACACATGAAATACACTCTTAGAATGATCTGCAAATGCTTGGAGGCACGAAGACCTTGACACCTAAGAGCTGACAGCAACGGGGAGGGCAGAGCACTTTGCAGGTGCCTTTCAAACTCACTGCGCCAAGTCCGCGAAATGATTTACTTCCTGTTGTCTACAAACGAGCAAAAATCGCATCTTTAATTTTAGATTCTTGAAGAGCCATATCATTTCTAGTCTATGTCCGCTGCTCGTAATTTGCAATGGAGAAAGCTTATCTGCATTCATTCCCTAGAACATTGCTTTGGCACTTTCAAGGTTTTATCCAAGCATGACTTTTATAACCGTGTGGAAATTGCAGTGATAAAGGATGCATCAGCAATTTTCAAACCCATTTCTTTTTGTGGAGCCATCTCTCAGCCTCCCTTAACAGAGCAGTGGAGAGAACCACAGGTCTTTTTTTTTTTTTTTTTTTTTTTTTTTTTTCTTTCTTTATTTTTAAAGAGCTTTGTTTTGGTCAATGAGACATACAGCTGTGGAAACAAGGCCAACACAAACTTTACGGTGTTTTTGCATTGAGCATCTAACTACCCTCCATTAGATGTGAAACAGGGGGCTGGCCCACCATTTTATATCCCTTAAAATTGGTTTCAGAGGAATTGGTTGTAACAGAAATGTCAGACCCTTTAAATATCGAACCTTTAAATATCATACAGGCATATGGTTGCAGATGTAACTTTGCCCGTTCTTAGAGTCTAGTGTGCCAAAATGTCAGAGCTGAAGCAAGAAATAAGGGAGGGAAGTGGACTATTGCTCAGGCGGACTTGGTGGAAACAATTAGATATGGTGAGAGGATGAGGTCACCTCACGGTTTTTCTGAGCAGGGTCCTCTTTTCTCTGGAAGTCACAGCCAATGTACAATTTGCAGAACAATGGAGGCTGTGCATTGATGCTCATGGCTCATTGTTTCTTCCACCCTACTTCTCCCCATACTCTAGAGGACATCCTTTTCCTAAAATAAGCTAATTATCAGTGTACTTCTTTAAAAATGGGTTCAGGGAGTTTGCTCTTTGGGGAGAAAAATCAAACTCTTCCTACTGGGGAACCCAATAAAGCCTGATATATTTGTGGTGTATTTCATACTGTCTTAGTTAGGTTTCTGTTGCTGTAGTAAAGCACCATGACCAGCGCAACTTGGGGAGGAAAGGATTTATTTCAGCTCTCAGGTTATACTCCTTCACATTTCAGGAACTCAAACAGGGCAGGAACCTGGAGGCAGGAGCTGATGCAGAGGCCATTGAGGAGTTTGCTTCTCATGGCTTGCTCAGCCTGCTTCCTTACACAACCCAGGACCACTTGCCCAGCAATGGCACCACCCACCTACATCCATGATTAATCAAGAAAATGCCTGCAAACCTCATGATGTCATTGTTTTTCTCTGCTGAGTAGTATTCCAGAGACCAGGACCTGTCCTTAGTGCATGAGCTGGCTTTTTGGAACCTAGTGCATATGCTGAAACACTTTGCTCAGCTTTGGTGCTGGGAGGAGGGGATTGGATCTGCCTCAAATGAATGTACCAGGCTTTGCTGACTATCCAGGGGAGACCTTGCCTTGGAGGAGGTGGGAGTGGGGGATGGGTGGGGGGGAAGGCTGGGGGGTGGGAGGAGGGAGGACAGGGGAATCTCTGGTTGATATGTAAAACGAATAGAAAATTTCTTAATAAAAAGAAAAAAGGATACAAAACATGAACTGTACAAAAAAAAAAAAAGGAAAGAAAAAAAGAAAATGCCTCCAGAGACTTACCTACAGGCCAATCTGATGGAGGCATTTTCTTAGCTGAAGTTCCTTTTCCCAGATGACTCTTCTCTTATGTTGACAACAACAACAGCAGCAGCAGCAGGTAGGATACATAATAAACATAAACAATTTATTGAATTGAATTGTATTCTTTTGAATACAATTGACTACAGGGATAGAAAAAGCCTGGGAAGACACAGACTCAAGTCACACAGTGTTCTAGAACTAGCTGTATGACTCTGAGAAAGCCACTTAAATGCTCCTTGTAGCGATATAATAGTGTTAACTCATCAACTTCATGGCCATCTAAGGACATGATCACCCCAAATTCCTTGGAAATATAAAAAATCAAATGAAAAGAACAAAACTGGTATGTACAGAGGCAAAAGGATGTTTTAGCAAGTTTAAACAAGGTTGAGATACCTGCTTCAAATGGAGATAGGAAAGGGGGCAAGCCAAATTTGTCTATATTACATATGGGGCCTGGGAGAGTCCTGAAGCTTTGCAGTGTCCTTAACTCTGTGGTGTTGCAGAGATGAGGTGGTGACAGCCTGTGTGGTGTGGAGGTCTAGTGTCAAATGAGGCTGAACGGTCTGCCAGACAAGTGAGAGCTTAGGATGACAATATTCGTCTTAGGTCACTGAAATACTAAAGTATGAATGGCTTGATGGTTCTTGTAGGGAGAAAGCCTTTCAAAGTCAGTGTGTCTAACAAACTGGCTCCAGTGATAGTCTGGAGACATTTTGTCATTCAACAGAGACTTTTCTTATAAGGAAGGTTACATGGTGCACTCATGTGATAGGGGTCATCTTTCCTCTCAATGTTTATGCGTATGCACACACGCGTGTGCGCGCGCGCGCACACACACACACACACATACACACACACACAAATAAATAAAAATAAAATAAACTAGTACTTAGCAGACAACTGCCATGGTAAGCCCAGTGTTCTAAAAGTTCAGCTATTGTGTGAGTTACCCATCCTTTTATGAGTAAAGAAATAAGGCCTTGAGCTCTATTGGTGAGCTCCTGGTGAAGGGGAGACAACTTTGCTATGTCTTTCTCCAAGGCTTATGAGCCTTTAAGGACCCCTATGTTTTCATAAACCGTGTTCTGTTGAAAGGCTCTGGGACCAAATAATTTGGGCAAATGGTGCATGTCCTAGCTCATTCTTAGAGATTTGTCCTATTGGACAAAAGGCTTGGTGAATTCATAAAGTTAAAGGGTTCTTAAGACATTCTTCTAACTAGTTTTCCTTTATGTAATCACGAAGTAACCATTTCTTGTGTTTTCCCCAAATATGTTAACTCCCAGGGAGCGTGAGTGAAGAACAGATCTCATGCCCCACAGGTCAGGAGGTGCCGACCCTTCCAGTTTGATGCCCTTGTTCAGTGTAATGTCCCTGCCATCTCAGCATGGTATCAGATGTCTGGGAGGCAGTGATTTCCTTTTCTAATTATGTAACTTTGTTCATGAAAATTTACTTTACTCTTTCCTTTTATTATAACGAAAACTCCTATTAGAAAGAAAATGCTTAAAAATCAGGTCAATTAAGCCGGGTGGTGGTGGCGCACGCCTTTAATCCCAGCACTCGGGAGGCAGAGCCAGACGGATCTCTGTGAGTTCGAGGCCAGCCTGGGCTACCAAGTGAGCTTCAGGAAAGGCGCAAAGCTACACAGAGAAACCCTGTCTCGAAAAACCAAAAAAAAAAAAAAAAAAAAAAAATTCAGGTCAATTTCCCAGTCTGCTACAGAATTTCCTCAGTCTTGGAATCACTGAACTGTTTCTTGGACACTTCTGTGGCTCTCCAGCTCACTAATTGAGTGCTCCCATGAGTCAGTCTGAATAGATTGATGCAAATGGAAAGAGAAACATTTAGTTACATATTGCTCTGCTCAAGATGTGGGGAGACACCTGTTGAAGGGCGTAAAGCTACGAAGATCTATTGGCAGCATGGAGACTATGGTTAATAATAAATTATTCTATTCTTGGTAATAGCTAAGGGTATAGATTTTAAATATTCTCACCTAGGAAGTGACTAGGATGTCGGGTGATAGATTTGCTAATTGGCTACATGTAGTCATTCCAATGGTGTATCAAACTATCATATTATATAACATAAATATGCAACTTAACTGAAAAATGAAGAAAAAAAGAGTCTTAAATTTCTTGAACTTATTTATTCATTCCATAACTGTATGAACAAATACTGCCCCCTCCTTTTTTGGTGCTAAGGCTAAGTCAGAGCCTTGCATAGTCTAGACCAATGTTGGACTATCAAGATTTACCTAGCCCTGTACTAAAGTCATAAATCATTGCTACTAACATTTCTAGTTTGTTGACGGAGAAGCCAGATGATACACACAACGAATAATCTAGATAGGATTGTAACATTTGTCTTGCCCCTCCAAATGCCAAGTTTTTAACAATCATACTGAAGGTATAGAAGGTAAGGAAGGGTAGTTATAGTGATAATGAGGCTGGTGGTCACACTCACAGACGGTTGCCATGTTCCCAACACTATTAAATTCTTTGTATGTATTTTGTCGTTTAATTTCTACACTGTCTCTATATAATAGCTGCCATTACCACCAGCATTTTACTTAGTAATAAGCTAACTTAAAGATGCCATCTTCCTCAAGGCCACTGTGCTAACTGGCAGAGCTAGGATTTAAATCCAAGTCTTTTATAGATCAAGCTATTTTAGTGGTACAAACAATTAAACCACAGAACATATACAGCAGGTATTGGATAGAAAGTTGGGGTTAGCTTCTGCTCTGTTTCCACAACAAAACATTTTATCAGAGCAAGTCATCTTCATTTGCAATCTGAACACAGTGGCTCTTTGGAGCATGGGGAAAGGACTATACTGATGCCTGCATCTTCAGGGAACTGATGCTCTCTGGAGCAGTGGGCCCTGCAGATTCTTGGCCTCTCCTTTCACCTGGGCTGAGGTGAGCAAGGAGTGCTTTAAGGCGAGTCATGCTTCCCACATAAAGTGACAGAATGGCCACTCGTCAAACCACTTTTCAGCCCTTTCTCCAATTATCAAGGTGAGGGCTCTGAACCTTCACCCTTTGGAGCAAGGCCCTTAGCCACATGTGACCAGCAAAATGCAGCTTTTGACACTAGCCAGAAGTAAACAACAATTACCCGTCACTTGTCAAGCCAGTCTCTTTCAGGGCAGAGAAAGCAGCAGAAGTAGGCAATGCTTTTCCATCTGTCAGAGCAGTCTAAGGCCAGAGACCCAGCATAACAATGTAAAGCAGGACTCAGAAGCTGTGCAACCCAGACCTCTTCAGCAGGCAGGAGAGTGGTGAGATGGAGCACTTGCATGCATTTCAAGACATCTCTGGACATGGTCCCTATTTATTAATGTAGAGCTGTACAGCAAATGACCACCACCCATACCATGAGCCCGAGCAAAAGGCACTCTAACAGAGCTGATTGGACTCACTCCAGTTGACACAAACCCAAACCAAAACCTTCTGAAAAATGTTCCAAGACTCGGTAGGACTTTATTATTTGAATGCTATATGGACAGGGAACTTTTTAAGGTTGAATGTCGTACCTTTCTTATCCTGAATAATCTTTACCAACTTTGATGAATAAAATGGCATGGTACCTGCCCTACTAAGCTGAATGGAATCCTCGATACTATGAGTTCATTCTGCAAAGGGCATTGTGCCCACAGCATCTATATTGAATCACTCACTTGTTCTGTGTCCTGAGATGAGCCACAACTTTCTCACCTGTAGCAAGGGATAACAATGCCCATTTCTCACAGTCGGAGAGAAACAGATGCAAAGGAAAATGAACAGCACAGTCCAGAAGCTCAGTTTAGTAAAGCAGATCACTGTGAGGATGAAGAAGATTGAACTAAACAGTGACATTGGGCATGTGAATTGCTATCTGTGGCATAAGATATGTGCCAACATACACCAATAGTTTAATTAAGAATGTACTAAGCATGCAGGATTTGATGTGTCTGAGACATACATGCATGGAAGAGTTTGTACTCAAAACTGCTTCTCTGGAAAGATCTTTGAAATAGACACACAGTCATTTATTATCAAAACATTATTTTTTCTTGATGGTTTACAGGCATGTATTGCTGGAGAAGCATCTACTTCTCTAGAAGAAGAACACAGCTCTGTTCAGGACCCAACATAATGCCTGGAATAGTATATGTAGCATAGTAAGTAAGCCTCAATAAGCATTTATTAAATAAACAAATAGTGTATGAGAACAACAGAGAATTAATTTCATACATAATCATAACTCTCGAGATGATTCAAAAGAGATAATGTACATGAAAGCAGCTTATAAGTCATTACATTATAAATACTGACTTATAATTGTGGTCCATTATAAAAATCTTTGGCTTGACCATTATGTTGCCTTAATAACTCAAGAAAGATAAAGAAGACCTAGCTAGTTGTCTGCTTATAATGTTTGGTCATATGTTTCCACTTTTTTGGAATTAGAAACTTTAGAACTAGTTGAAATACTTTGACTAACTCAATATGATTACCTCTTGTTAGCACTGAGTGGTAATTAAGTCTGCAATTATATGTTCAGATTTTCATATCTTTTCTGCATGTGCATTTTGACAGTAATTGAACAAGGCAGCATTTGCAATATCCACTCTGAAATTGTTTCACAATATTTCATTATACGCCAGATTAATTTGTTAAACTCACAGAGCAAATGAAAACTTCAACATTGATCTAATTAATCCAACTGGGGGACTTTCTTGCTAATGTGCCTCAGCAGGGAAAGCCCAAGGGTTGGGCAAAGTTGGGCAAAGTGTCTAGAAAGATTAGGTGTGTAACGGGATGGAGGTGAGCATGACAGCAAGCTTTAACTTTGCCCTGAGTTATTTTTTTTCTCATTAAATACCATATATTTTATGAGAATCAGTGCTGTGGGAGAATGAAGAAGCCTTGATGGGATGTGTATTTGAATCTTGAAAAGACATGGGGAATTTCTCTCTCTTCTCCTCACCTTCTCCCTCTTCCTCCTTTCTTCCTTTCTCTCCTCCCTCCCTCTGTTTATATATGTTTTAGAACAAAGTGGAGTGGCTTAGTGAGGAATGGCCTTTTGAAACTCCACCAGTTCTTTTTAAAAATGGATTCTTCTGTGTCCTGCAGAGAGTAACTGAATTGGCATCTCGTTTACTGCGATATAAGCTGGAACTGTGAACTACAGAAATGTTCAATATCGGATCCACTTGAGTACAAGTGTTCTCTCATATAAACTGGTAAAGAAAGTCACTCTCATTGGGTGAACAGCCTCTTTACATGCCTGTCAGCTCTGCTGTTAGAGGTTGTATTCATTCATTTGTGTTCCACCACTCAGCAAATGCCAAGGATCTATAATAATGAGCTGACAACTGTGATAAGTGCTGAGGACACCATGGAGATCAAAATTGAATCCAGTTTTTTTTTTCCCCAGAGTTTAAAATCTGGCGGAGAGGTTCAGGTCACTTGTATAGCTCTCTAAGTATGTAAGGGAACTATATCTAGGATAAATACAGGGATGTGCCGTGCTCCATAGGAGCTTACACAAGCAACATCGTCAATAAGATCATAGACCTCTTCCCTGAGGGAAGGGTGCTTGTGTTGAGATGAGCATGAATGAGCTGAAGGGTTGGCATGTTGACTAAAGGTGAGGAGGTGATGGTTTCGAGGGACAATAGCTGAGGACAAAGTTCTGAAGCAAAAGGAATTAGGGTTAAGGAGAATGTAGGGATAGGGACACAAAGTGAGAGGAAGCTGGAGAAACCACGGAGAAAGGAGATTTGGCAGCCTCATAGCTAGAAAGGAGAAGTAACACATTTTGGGTGCTTGCTATGTGTTAGATAGTCTTCTAAGTGCGTGATCATATTAGTTAGATTGATTATCACGGGGCTGCATGAAACAGGTGCCCTTGTAAATCTCAGTTTCCTGGCTGGGAACCTGAGGCACAGGGAGGGTTAGGAACTTAGAGAAGCAGATTTCTGCAAGTGCTAGAGGGGGGTTTGAATAAAAGTTATGAACACACAATTTGGAAGGGTACAGCATCAGCTTTCTAGGCAACCCTGTCTTGATTTGTATAATGGGAAAGTGTAGAGATTTGGAGAGACTTTAGGGACTTCAGGCACTTTGTAAAAATGTCTACAATTGTAATGTGTGAAAGCAGCTAACTTCCATTAGAGTCTCAAAGGGCTTCAGGATTCACACACACACACACACACACACACACACACACACACACACACACAAAACAAAAACAAAAAACAAAAGAAACCCCCACAGATCTCTATAATTTAACTTTGTAAATTTAGATAAATCATATATTCTCATGATGTTGTAAGGGATAATTTGTAAAGATTTATAAAAAAAATGAAAGAATACAAGATCCTGTGTGTCCTATAGCATTGGTCCTTCAATGGTGATATTTGCATTTGCGTGATCTTAGGACAAATTACAACCAGGTGTATGTAGACTTTAAATCCCATTTCTGCTACTTAATAAATGCATGGCCATAGTTGAATCATTCCAGTTGAATTTTCATTTCCATATTTGCATTACTAAGGTCTATATCCCATCGTAAGTCTAGAGGAATATAACATGTGAAGTACTGTGCTTGTCATGGAGCAGAGCTGGTGACTTCTGTCACTGGGATGCTGCCTAGTGTGTCTTTCCAGCAGAGGAATGAGCACTGTCCAATAAGAGACAACTTTCTCTAGGGAGTATGCTCCAAACACCCCAGGTTCCCAGCACCTTCCTCAGTAGGGGTGTGTCCACAGGTGGTGAAAAGTGTAGACCCTGAAAGGAGAGAAGAGAGGTCGGGATCCAAGTTGTTTTAGTTCATCATTTCAGAGTCCAGCGCTCAGTGCATGGCCCCAAGACAGAGTTCAGAACGGTAGACACATCCAGGGCTGAGTGCAGTCCCCTAATGAACTGTAAGCTTCAGTAGAAATGATTAATTCTGTACAGTCTTTAAAAATCTTTATATGATTGTACTTAAAACACTGAGTATGTGCTGACTCCTCTGAGCCATTGAACAAAAGTTTGAATTTTATGCCTGAGGGAGGAAACACTTGGAAGGAATAGGAGGGAGGAGAGTGAGAAAGGGAGAGGGAGAAGGGGGGAGAGATAGAGCAAGAAAGAGAGGGAAGGAGGGAGGGAGAGAGGGAGGGAGGGAGGAAGGGAGGGAGGGAGGGAGGGAGGGAGGGAGAGACCATATTTGAGCATAGAGTTCACAGTGGGTGTTTGCTGGAATATCTGCATGTGAAGAAGAACTAGGTGAATCAACTTTCCAAATGCCTCGAAGTGAGAAAAATCTCTAAGTTCACTCTATTAAGGAAATGAAAATCCTGTGTCTTTGGGGACTTCTAGTGTCCTAGGGGAATAGT
>CABHPQ010170540.1:0-38973 GCA_902168405.1 Peromyscus aztecus | reverse complement strand
GTTTGGTTTTTGTTTTGTTTCGAGACAGGGTTTCTCTGTGTGTCCCTGGCTGCCCTGGAACTGATTCTGTAGACCAGGGTGCCTTTGAATTCAGAGATCTACCTGCCTCTGTCTCTGAATTGCTGGGACAAAGGCATGGACCACTGTGCCCAGTTTTAAGTAAGCTGTTTTAACTCAGAATTGAATTGGCTATGGTAAAATTAGCCAGATTCAAAGTATGCACAAAGTGTATTTGATAGATGTGTACATTTGTTTTATAACGTATTATTATTCAGTAAGGTAGCAGCTCCTATTTTTACATCTTGGAATATATGCTCATAAAGAAAGCCTTTGCCTTCAGAGATACTACATTCTAATGAGGTATTTTGTTCCAAAGAACTGGAAGTATTCCCATTCAATACTCCAAAATTACTTCTGCTTTTATTTTCTGTGGTTCTGGGGATGAAACCCCCTCCTTGTTAAGCAAATGTTCTACCAGTAGATTACATCCTCAAGCGTCAAAGGAGACCTAAGCAGGCTTCCCTTGGGGAATCCATAAGGCCAAGGAAACAGGAGTGGAATGGGGTTAGAGTCAAGATTATTTATGACTGTAAAGACTAGAAAGTATATTTGTATTTTCTTTTCTTTTTTTTAAAGATTTATTTATTTATTATGTATACCATGTTCTGTATGTCTGCAGGCCAGAAGAGGGCACCAGATCTCATTACAGATGGTTGTGAGCCACCATGTGGTTGCTGGGAATTGAGCTCAGGACCTCTGGAAGAGCAGTCAGTGCTCTTAACCTCTGAGCCATCTCTCCAGTCCTGGATTTTATTTTCAACTCCCAGAAAGTCAGTAAGGAAAAGAGCACTATGACTTTAATGTATGTAATCTATGTATCTTCAGTCTACTCTGGCTGTGGTGTGGAGGAGCAGCAGTTCAGAGGTGCAGATGGGAACAGGGATGACATGTACAATAATCTGTTGGTGTGCTAGAGTGGAGTTACTACTGCAGCAGAGCCAGATCGAGAGTGCTTATGCTTGGTGTGCAAGGAGTCATGGGGATAGTTGGCAAAGATTTGGGCCTGATGGCTCAGCAAATGTGTTTACTGGTTTGCTGAGGGGTGAGTATTGGTTCCAAGTTAGTTCTAAACCCTTGTCTCTTACATGAGAAACAGCTGTATCACTACTGGCTTAGCTATATGAAATTTAAAATGTAATCATCACAAAACTTTCTTTTTTATAGGCGGAGTATGTCCAGCTTGTTACTGAGCTCCGAATGACAAGAGCCATTCAGCCTCAGATCAATGCTTTTTTACAGGGTTTTCATATGTTCATCCCACCGTCCCTCATACAGCTGTTTGATGAGTATGAATTGGTAAGGAAGAACACATTCTTTCTTGTTACACTAGAGTACAACTCTCATTTAATGCAATTCAGAAATCCTTTGAGGCTTGAGGATGTAATCTATGGTAGGACACTTGCCTAACATATACAAGGAAGGGTCTTCATCCCCAGAACCATAGAAAATAAAAGCAGAAGTAATTTTGGAGTACTGAGTGGGATTTATTTAATGTGGCATTATTGTTTAGAATTTATTAACAATATTAACAGTTCTTAATGTGAAATGTCGTGAGGTAGGATAAAGAGAAAAATGAAAGAAGTTTTCAATGTCTTTGACATGGAAGATGTGGAAAGGCCTGTCTTTCCAGAAGCTATGTATTCCACGTTGTTTCTGAAATTGTAGCTTGGTTACATGGAGGTGAAGGTGGCTATTCCTAGCCCTGTATTTAAAGAGTTAAGAGGGGCTTTTCTTGTATTTGTGTATCTTCTCTACTTAGGTATTTTAATGTGTGTGTATGTATATTTACACCATTGTCATATATATAATTTTATAATTCTCTATTTCCATCCTTTGAGTGGTCTACTTCTTTGCTCGAGTCCCCAATGGATGTTTTGTTTTGTTTTTCAATTTGCCTGCCTTTTACTGTGACCTGATAGAATTTATACTTTTATATTATCTGTGTCTGATTTTTGTCTGCTTCCTTTTTGTTGTTATTAATAAATTACTGTCAAACTTGTTGAGAAGTCTAACACTTTGACAAGACACAGTACTTTAAAGAGAGCATAGCTGCTGTGGTAGTTACTGCTCTTGCTGCTGTGACAGGTGTCTGAGAGAGAGAGCCTGAGGGAGGAAAGGTGTTCACGGACTCATGTTTGACGGTATATATGGTTCACTATGGTGGCGAAGGCATAGAGCAGGGCTGCTCCTCGCTGTGGGAGCAGGGCATTAAGGATGCTGTTCACATCTCGGCAGACCAGGGAGGAAAGACACAGAGACAGATCTGGCTGAAAGTCGGGGCCTTACAGTGGAATAACTGGACAAGGATTGTGTTAGCTCTTTAAAGCTTGGGAGAATTCTGCAGAGAATCCATGTAGGCCTGGACACTTTTTGACTTGGATGATTTTTAATTGTTTCTTCCATCTCGTTGCTTGCTATAGATCTATTAAATTCTTTATCTCATCTTGTTTTAATTTCGGTAAGTCCTACAAGTCTAGATATTTCTGTATTTCTCCTAGAGTATCCAGTTCAGTGTAATACGGTTTCAAGGTATGTCTATGGTTTTCTGGATTATATTGGTAACTGTTGATGCCTTCATTTTCATCTCTGATTCTGTGAGCTTGAATCTTCTCTTAGTTTTGCTATAGGTTTCTTTATTTTATATTTTCAAAGAATCAACTCTTTGTTTCATTGATTTTTGTATTTTTAGGGTTTCTATTTCAGTAATTTTTACCATGATTTGAGACCTGTTATTTTTTATTATTTTTAACTTTAAAAATTGTGGGGCTGTCTGTCTTTCTGCTTGCTGTGGCATGCATGTGATTGCATGTAGGGACCAAAGGACAACTTAAAGTAGTCGGTTCTCTCCTTTGGCCATGTGGGCTTCTGGGATCTAATCAGGTCATGAGGTGTGGTGACAGGTGCCTTTACGTGCTCAGCTATCTCTCCAAATTTCTGTTGTAAATGTAGGTATTTATAGCTGTCAACTTCTTTCTTAGGACTGCTTTAATTTATCTTGCAGGTTTTGGTGTGCTGTGTGTTCTTTTTCTTTCAATTCTAGGAAGTTTTTTTCTTTAATGATTTATTCATTATTATTTAGTAGTGCGTTGTTTAATCTCCCTGAGTTTGTATAGTTTCCCTTGCAGCTTTATTCTGTTGTGGTCAGATAGAATTCAAGAAGTTAATTTAGTTTTGTGTGTATTTGTTGAGACTTGCTTTGTGTCCTAACATGATCTACCTTGGAGAAAGTTGAGTGGACTGCTGAGGAGACTGTGTGTGCCTCAGTCAGAGTTGGACACATGTTCTGTAGTCCTCTTGCTCTGTGATGTCATGTGATTCTCATGTTTCTGGTGTGCTTCTGCTCTGTTGATAGCAGTGCTACATACCCAGCCCCAGGGGAGAGTTTTCCCTTTTCCCTTCCTGCTGTTGCCCTGAGTGGGGCTCTTTCTCTAGCTCTTTAGAATGTCCCTTGCTTTTCTACTGTCTCCCCAACACCCCAGTTTTCCCCAGCTTACTTTCTTGTGCCTTTGGCCAAGTGTTCCTGAATGTTGCGTGCTCTGTTGGGTTTGGCAGGTTTACCTGTTTTGAAAATAAGTGAAAAACAAACAGAAAATCTCTCAGCCTTTTTTTGGTGAAACTCATACATATTGTTGCACATAGTTATAATTCACTGAACAGAACTTTGTGATGTCAGTTTCCTTTTGTCATTCCCACTCTTGAACATCGATGGGGTCTTCACAGTTCAAGACTGTTTCAGCCAGTTGTGCTGTAACTATTGTAGTTTCTCTTTAGGAGAGTATGTACATATGTTCTGTGTACATGGAGTTCTCATCATAGAACAGGGTCATGCTACACCAAGAAAGGAAATTTTATAATTTTGGGTACTTACTTAAGGATTCAGGTTTGATTCTAGAGTTTTCGTGAGGAGAAAGCATATAGTAGCTCCAATAGCCTATCATCAGTCCCTGTGGGTAGAGAGTGCCAGTAGAGATGAATGTCAGATTGAAAATAATAACAAAGGTTATCCCTAGGACATATGTAACACAATTCCACTTAGAAGCCTCATGCCAGATGTTGGCATGGCCATCCTCCCGTATTGTGCTGCCTCTGTCTTACCTGAATATCAAAACTCCGAGTCAGAGGAATTCTAGGCAATCTAATTTCTATGACTCATGTTCCATTAGTGTAGCCTTTATAATATGTAGATTACATCTAGTTCTAACAGTTGTTTTGTATGTGCATCTGTGAGTATTCACACACATTTGTAGTTTTTATTTGTGTTTGGAGACAGGGTTTCATGTAGCCCAAGCTGGCGTCAAATTTGCTGTTTAGCTGAGGATGACTTTGAACTTCTAAATCATCCTGCCTCCACCTCCAAAGAGCTAGGATTACAGGTGTAGGCCACTTTGTTGTATCTTAAAAGTTCATTTTTTTAATTGTATTAAAAATAAATTATTGCCTAGGTGTGGTGGTGCATGTCTTTTAATCCTAGCCTTCAAGGGGGCAGAGACAAGCAGTCTCTGTGAGTTCAAGGCCAGCTAGGACTACACAGTAAGACCCGGTCTTATTCCCTGCCCCCCCCCCAAAAAAAAAACCCTCAAAACAATCTTGCTTAAAAACAAAAAGGAAGAGATTAATTGGAACTTACAGTACTTTTGCTATATGTACTTTCTTGTGAATTTCTCCTTTGTTATTTGTCATCCTAACTTTTTCCTTAGTTATAAGGAATTAAAAAATAAATCACTAAATGTCACCACTCTAGAGGTGGTGGGAGCTGGGAGAATGGAGCCCCCAAATGAGGTGGATAACTCTGGTGCAATAGCCAGTTTGATTCAGAGCATCGGATGGTTTATAGTCTGAGGGTTAAGTGTACATGAGTAAAGTGTGCAGTCACAAATCACACGTGGCAGGTAAGTTGCACGTGGTAGATAAGCCACATGCAGCAAAGACTTTTCCATAAAGGCATATAAACAAGTAACAGTAGGCAGTTGGAACAGATAGCTGAAGTAAATTCACTCCTTTCCACTACACCTGGGAGGGCCACGGAAATACATGCCAGGAACAGATCTGTGGTTTTGAAGAAACTGACGTCACAAGACTCTTGTCTTGGTTTCTTGGCGTTTTCTCACAAGCATTCAGAAATCTCCATATATACCTCCCTTCTTGGACTATGTTCTGGCAATAAAATAATGAAGCAATGTCTGTTAAGTGTGTAAAACAAAAACAGAACAAAACAAAAAACCCATGCTACTTTCAATTCTTGCATGGAGACGAGAGGCCAGTAGATTTCTGTGAGTTCCAGGCCAGTCTGGTCTACACAGTGAGACTCTGTCTCAAAAAAAAAAAAAGTTTTTTTTCTCTCCGTAAATTACAACAAATGTGATATTCATAGAAGAGTTCGAATTTTTTAAGAGTGCAGTTGTAATAATTATTTCATAATTTTATTCATAATAATTTTGGAATTTTATTCATAATTATTGTAAGAGAATAATGATATTAAAAGCTTATCTTTAGTCTGAAAGGGAAGATGATTAAACTCATGAATTCTAAGAAACATGTAAAATTCATTTCCATGCTCTTTTGCAGATCTGTGTCAGCCTACCAGGGAGCAGAGTTTTCTCAGGGGGTTCAAGTAAAGGAGTCCCTTAAGAAAGGGACTATTATAGCAGTGCTTATAAGGAATAAAGAAGATCTGGCAATAGTAGGAAGCCTTTGTTGTGGCTGCTGTTGAAAGAGACGGGTAGAAGAATTGTAGTGAAGGGCCCTATGTGAGAGTGAATTGCCAAGGAGAGGCTCTGTGGTACTAGATACAGTTTAAGAGACAGGGTTACTACAAAACTATAGTGCTGAAGCAAGAAGGGAACAGAGATCTCCTAACCTGTGGGCCTACCTGCTTTTCGGTGGCCAGACTCTTCCCTGAAGTTAGTAAGGAAGAGAGCCAGTCCACAGAGAGGAGCCTAGAGAGTGTATCAGGAGTGCCCAAAAGAACCACTCATGCAACTGGCAAGGAGGACTGTGGATACTCACTGACAGTTGTAAATCGTGTGGGCTTGGGGTGAGCTCTTATACTAGGGCCTTTGTTTATGTGGGCTGTTATACCAGTGGCTAATTGCTGCATTTGAAATTAAATTAGAAGTGAGAAGTGCTTTATTAGTTATATTAACACAAATAACATATTCATTAATTTAGAAATGAAAACTATTCCAAGAACAGAACAAAAATAGTGAGAAAAGTGACCCTGGTTTTGTAAATTTGCCTGGCTAAATAAACCATAGATTCTCATATCTGCTTCCGTTACGATCAGTTGCACTTCGTTATTTGGTTGAAGTAGATGAAGAAAATCCAGTTTCACGTGGAAAGCATGAAAGAGACTCTTACTGACCTATTGAATAGATTTCAGAACTCCTCAAGGTTCTCAGACGTTGTTAGTTTATAGAGCATAGACTGCTCTAGTTCCTACAAGTCATGACTTTGAAATCTTTCCTCCCTTCCCTGAGGTTTCCAGCTGTGGACCGTGGACTGGTTCACACACACAGGTGCTCTCTTTGTTCCTTCCCCTGGGAACACTTGATGAGTATTTGGGCTTTCTTGATTAACTTTAGTTATATGGTGCAGATTTGTGTGTTTGATGATGCTTAGGAGGACTGAGGATGTTGCCTTGTTGTGTGCTGGCCTAGTACATACAAGGCCCCCAGGATCCATGCCTAGCACTGCGAACAAAGCCACTTAGAAAATACTGATTTTTTATTATGTTGGAGAAAATTGACTTCCGAAGATTTGAATTACTCCAAATAGAATTCATATGAGGCTGAATCCTTTTTAATAAAGAAAAAAATGATTATTTGTTGATGAACTTTCCATTTGTTTACTATTCAGGCTTTTGTCGTCACTTTCATGTTGAGAATATGATCTAGTGGAATTTAACATATTTATAAAGAAAATAAAAATTGAACCAGAGGGAATACTTACAGAATTGTTGCACATAGAAATTTTGTTGTGTATGTTTACTCTAAATATCCAAGCTACCACCCTTTTTATGTTTTATATTGTATCAAGTGGATCTATCCCCTCATGCCACATTTAAAATCACCATGGAGGGTTCTTCCTTATGTAGTGCTTATTATTGATGATATGTAGAAATGGTCACAGAAATGAACTGGTTTATATGGGATTAGTTTCTAATTAAGGCAAATTTACTGTTGAAATGGAATGACTTTTTTTCCCTAAAGAAGATTAATGAAATATTTTTCTTCTTCCCCCAAGGAGCTACTGCTTTCTGGCATGCCAGAAATTGATGTGAATGATTGGATAAAAAATACAGAATACACAAGTGGCTATGAAAGAGAAGATCCAGTCATTCAGGTAACACCCCTCTGGAGCTTAGAATGAAGTTATGTTTGCCATTTAATTTTGTAAGCTCTTAGTTCTGTTGGATGGGAATACATAGCCATTAACAAAATAAAGATTTTGCATAAATTCTTCTTTGGGGGATATTGCATATGAAAGTCTTATGTGAAATCATCTTTGATAAATGAGTTTCAGAGAATGAA
Organism: Peromyscus aztecus; assembly: GCA_902168405.1. NCBI lineage: Eukaryota > Metazoa > Chordata > Mammalia > Rodentia > Cricetidae > Peromyscus > Peromyscus aztecus. The sequence goes on along the minus strand of CABHPQ010170540.1, from coordinate 31,384 downwards.
GTGTGCTTTATGAATATTGCATGGTCTCTGTTTCTAATAAGTCTACAGTTGCTCTGAAATAGCTAAATTGTGGTTATTCTTGGTAGTGGTTCTGGGAAGTTGTGGAAGACATCACTCAAGAAGAGCGAGTTCTTCTTTTGCAGTTTGTTACTGGCAGGTAAGAAGTGCTTTTATGATAACATTGAGAGAGTTATTGTATTGCATTTCTAATGACCAAGATAGTAATCACAGAAAAACAACCAAAATGAAGAACCAATACTCTGAATTTGTTTCTTACACCTCTGTCCATATTTTAGGTATTAAACAAGTGATTATTTACATATTGAAAGTAGAAATCATTTATAGTAGTACTAAATCTCTAATATATTTCAGAAACTTTAATTTTTAATATATTTTATGTTTTTGGTTAGTTTAACAGTAAAGGCACTCAGTTTGTGTGGTCACACATGAACACACACACAGTCTCTCTGATTCACACTGTCTTAGTTTGGATTTCTATTGTGTGACAAAATACCATGACCAGAAAGCAAGATGGGGAGGAAAGGGTTTATTTGGCTGAAATGTCCACATTGTAGTCCATCATTGAAGGAAGTCAGGACAGGAACTCAAAGGGGGCATGAACCCAGGGTAGGAGCAAATGCAGAGGCCTTGAGGGGGCTGCCCTTGCTCCACATGGCTCTCTCAGCCTGCTTTCTATACAGCCCAGATCTATCTTCCTACCCTCAAAGTGGGCTGTGCTCTCCCACATCCATCATTAATCAAGGAAATATCCCACAGACTTGCCTACAGGCCAATTTGATAGAGGCATTTTCTTAATTGAAGTTCCCTCTTCACAGATGACCTAACTTCTGCTCAAATTGATAAAAAAAACCAACCAGCACAAGTGTGAATCTATATAGTATATATGTAGTTTACCATTATTTTCTTATTTTAAAACTATTATACAACCATTTTAGACAATTGGAAAATGGAGAACATGAAAGAAAATGAAGTTCCCCATCAGGTAATCTCACCATCCAGAGGTGGCCACACTGATCCATTTGTTCTGTGCTCCATATTTAAGCCATACAAAAGAAAACTAGTTGACAGATTATAGACTAAAGATATGAAAAAAAGCCTTGTTAAATTTTTTTGCCTTTGAATGTTATATATTCAGAGATTTTGAATAATTTAATTAAAATAATTAAGCATTATATTTTTAAGGCTAGATAATTTATATAGATAAGCCAAAAAACAGACAAAATTAATAACCTTATCACCTCTAATCTTAATCCCTAAAGATAACCAGTTAATTTTTATGTTACCATTCTATATATGTAAATTTTAATTTTTTAAACCATGTTTCTTGTTTTATAACTTCTTGAAATTTTCAGTGTTCCTTTTATAGATTTATTCAGTTTTAATAGCTTGTGTGTTCTTAGGTCTTAAACTTTATTAGTAAAGTTTCCTGTTTCATATAATGCTATAAAAATTAAGGAATTCTAATATATGTATTTATATAGGGTGACGTTAATATGGGAAGATTGGTATAAGATTATGTTGCATGGGAATGTAGCTGAATGGTAGGAATGTCCAGTGAACACACAGAAACTCCTCAGCACAACACTACAGAAAACAAGAGGATGTTCATTTTATACCTAAGTCTCTGTAATAGTTCATTTACCTTTCAGAAAGGTGTCGACGTTTGTTGCTAGAGTTTTCCTGCCTGGCCCACGGTCAGGATAAATCTCTTTCACCTGCCAGTCCCACAGCCGCTCAGACCCAACCAAGTAAACACAGAGACTTATGTTGCTTACAAACTGTATGGCCGTGGCAGGCTTCTTGCTGACTGTCCTTATATCTTAAATTAATCCATTTCTATAAATCTATGCCTTGCCACATGGCTCGTGGCTTACCAGCATCTTCACATGCTGCTTGTCCTGGTGGTGGCTGGCAGGCAGTGACTCCTTCTGCCTTCCTGTTCTTTTTATTCTCTCTGTTAGTCCCGCCTATACTTCCTGCCTAGCCACTGGCCAATCAGTGTTTTATTAGTAACACATTTGCCATACAGAACATCCCACAGCAGATGTTGATGTTGTTGGGGAATGAGAACTCAGTTCCCCCTTTTCCCCTTGGCTAGGCAGGAGATTGAACCTATTCCTCCCTCCCTCTCTCCCTCCCTTCCTTCCTTCATTTATTTGAGACAGGGTTCCACTGTGTAGCTCTGGCTATCCTGAAACTCACTCTATAGGCCAGTCTGGCCTCAAACTCACCGAGATCCACCTACCTCTGTCTCCCAAGTACTGGGATTAAAGGTGTGCACCACCACTGCCCAGCTCAAACTTTTTTTGTTTTTAAATCAACACAATATGTGTTCATTTGAACTTTTTTATTGTATACTTTTTGTATAATTTCAATTCCTATCTTATTTTTGCCCATTACTCCAGTCATTAAAAAATTAGCATTAAGCATCTTTTTAATATATTGACATTAGTTGTGCATATGTTTTTGTGAATTTATCATTTTTCTTTTGGCTTTAACATACAGGGTCTTAAAGAATTTAATTTTATAAATTGAAAACCATAAATTACTGTTAGCAAATTATCAGCACTTTATATAAATCCTTTATTCTCAAGATTATATTTTTTAAATATGTGTGTATATATATATATATATGTTTGTGTTGTGTATATATGTGTGTGTTCTGTGTGCACTTCTTTGTATAGGCACACATTCACATCAGCATTTGTGTGTGGAGATCAGAAGTCAACAGCAGCTGCCTTCTTTTATTGTTCTTCATCTTGTGTTTTGCACATGCTTTCTCAGTGAACCTGGAGGGCACTGATTGGTAGTGAGCTCAGGGAAATCAGCCTGTCTCCACTTCCACAGTACCAGCATTACAGATGTGCCACTGTGCCCTGCTTTTATGTAGTGCCAGGAATTTGCACATTGGTCCTCATGCTTAGGCAGGCAAGCACTTTATCAACTAAGCCACCTCCCCACCCCATCTACATTTTTTGTTAGCTGTTTAATTTTTACATCCCCCCCCCTTTTAAATTTAATTTTACTATTTTTTTTTCAGGTTTCTCCCTAACCCCTAAACGGCTCATCTCTCATTACTCTCCTCCTCTGTCCCGCCCCCTGTTGGTTGATTTTGCTCTTTTTAGGGGGCCCACCACCCAGCTCCCAAATAAGTCACACATGGAGACTTATTCTTAATTATGAATGCCTGACCTTAGCTTGACTTGTTTCTTGCCAGCTTTCCTTAACTTAAATTATCCCTTCTGCCCCTGAGCTTTGCCCATTCTCTTACTTCTGTAAATCTTACTCTTACTCCGTGGCTGGCTGTGTAGCTGGGTGTCTGGCCCCTGGAGTCCTCCTCCTTCTCTGGCTACTTCTTCTTTCCTCCCAGATTTCTCCTTCTATATGTTCTCTGCCTACCAGCCCGCCCATCCTTTATCCTGCCTTACTATTGGCTATTCAGTTCTTTATTAGACCATCAGGTTTCTAGACAGGCACAGTAACACAGCTTCACAAAGTTAAACAAATGCAACATAAACAAAAGTAACACACCTTAAAATAATATTCTACAACAGCCCCCCAACCCACCCAACCTGATCCCTCATGTTCCTATACCCCCATCCTCCCTGGCCCCTGACTCCCCTACCACCACCAGTTTACTTAGGAGATCTCTTCCATTTCCCCTTCCCAGGGAAATCTAGCCTCTCTAGGGCTGTGGATTATAGCCTGGTTATCCTTTGCTTTATATCTAATATCCACTTATGAGTGACTATATACTATTTTTGTCTTTCTAGATCTGGGTTACCTCACTCAAGATGATTTTTTTTTCTAGTTCCATCTATTTGCCTGCAAATTTCTTGATGTCATTGTTTTTTACTGCTGAGTAGTATTCCATTGTGTAAATGTACCACATTCTCTTTATTCATTCGTTGGTTGAGGGACATCTAGATTGTTTCCAGGTTCTGGCTATTATAAATAATGCTTCTGTGAACATAGTTGAGCAAGTGTCCTTGCGGTATGATTGAGCATCCTTGGGTATATGCCCAAGAGTAGTATCATTTGGGTCTTGAGGTAGATTGATTCCCAATTTTCTGAGAAACTGCCATATTGACTTCCAAAGTGGCTGTACAAGTTTGTACTCCCACCAGCAGTGGAGGAGTGTTCCCCTTGCTCCACGTCCTCTCCAGCATGAGCTGTCACTTGTGTGGACTTTTGTTCACGGTATACAGAATAGTAGGGCTTTAGGGGTACTTTGTGCCGTAAAGCTTAAAGACTAATTCAACTTAGATGTTAATAGTGAGTACCTTCTGGTACTCACTTATTCATTTATGCCAAGGACTGAACTCAGGACTCACTCCTGTGTGTTGGGCAGGCAACCTTGCACCGAACTCATCCTCAGCCTGTTTGTTTGTTTAACCTGTCTTTTAAATTAGGTTGTGTGAAAAACAGTAGTGGACTGTTTATCCAGACACTGAAATGCCATGGTACAATTTGTGTAAGGGTTAGTGATAGCACTTCTTTTCTCATCCTGTCTTAATAAAGTGATATTACTCTTGAATTTTGCCTTTATAAATGATTAGAACAGTTTAACATTTTATTCCTGGTCACTCTGTTAATTTTATAGATAAAAGTGATAACACATAGACTAATTAATATTGTGTTTTTAATTTTAAAAGATATATCTGTCTATTCTATTGTCCAAAGGAAGAATGCTCATGCATTTGTGATTTATTAACAGTTTCCAGATTTTTGCTCCCTATATGACTGGATATTGAACCCAGGGCCTCATGTTTGCTAGGCCAAGTGCTTTACCACTGAGCCATATCGTAGAGCCCCCTGTTTACTTATCTTTTTTTAAGTTGAAAATAGTTTTTTTCAGACAATGTATTCTGATTATGGTCTCCCTCCCCCAACTCTTCCCAGGTCCTCCCCCTCTCCAAATCCACACGCTTTAGTTCCTCTGTTAGAAAACAGAGGCTTCTAAAGGAAGAAAGAACGCCAGACCTGAAGCAGGACAGAACAAACAGGGGGAAAAGATCCATAGAAAAGCACAAGAAACAGACACCAACATCTCCATTCCCACACTCAGACAATCCATAGAAACAGAACTGGAAACCATGATATATAACCTTACAGGTTAAAAAGACCTGATAATATAAGACAAAGAACGTATAAAATATTATTGAATTGGCCATGGGACATACCCTTCAGTGTGGTTTGTATACCCAGTGAGACTCCATTAGAGAAAACTAATTTTCCCTTTGCATGTGGTTGTCAATTGAAGATAGCTTCGGGGTTTGGGATGGGGATCGTGTCTACTTACTCCTGCAGCACTGGGACCCCATCTGGCATAGACCTGTGCAGGCCTTGTGCATGTGACATCAGTCTCTGAGTTCCTATGTGTCTAGAATGTTGTGTCTAGAAGACCTTGTTTCCTTGGTGTTCTTCATTCTCACTGACTCTTACAGTCTTTGTGCCTCCTCTTCTGCAGTTCCCTAAACCCTAAAGGGAGGGAATTGATGGTTAGGACTGAATGTTCCAAGGTCTCTCACCCTCTGCACATTGTCCCATTGTGGATCTCTGTATTTGTTCCCATCTACTGCAGACGGAAGCTTCTCTGATGATGGCTGCATAAGACACTGATTTATGAGTCTAGCAGAATGTCGTTAGGAGTCATTGAACTACTATGTTCCTTTGGCAGAACTGTAGTGTTTGGGTTTCTTCTAGGTCCATGACCTCTTGGTCTCAGGTTGTTGGTGCCCTGAGCAGTGTTGGCCATGGGTTCTATCTTATGGACTGGACCTTAAGTCCAGTCAGTGACTAGGTACTCTCACAACGTTTGTGCCACTGTTGCCCCAGTGTATTGTGCAGGCAGGTTACGGATCAAGGGGTTGTAGCATGGTTAATGTTTACCTTTCTCCTCTGGTAGTGTGCAGAGTCCCTTTCAATATCATAAATACTAGTCAGTAGGGATGAAGGCTTTAGGTAGGCACCGGCTGGGCTTGTCCGTGGTCAAGCTGTTGGGTCGGTGTCCCCTTACTGTCAGTTTCTGGAGAGCAGCCAATATGCCTTGGCAGTAGCCTGGGTTGTTTGAGTGTTTCCATGGGACCCTTTGGCCAACAGCTTGATTGGATGTGGAACTGGAGATTTCATTTGGTGGTGAGAGATGTCTAGTAGGGGCTTAGTCTCCGTGTTATTTGGTAATCCCATTTAGCTTTCTTTCACATATGAGTATACTTTAAGTTCCACTGTAGTACGTTTCCATATGACCCTCAGATAGCCCTTAGATTTAGTTTTCTCTCCTCGTATCCTTCCTCCTTCCCCTCCCCATTTGATCATTCCATTTGATCTCCTCCCCCATCCTTCCATAGCTGTCTATTCTTTTTCCCATTACTAGGGAGATCTATGCCTCCACAGTCCCTTACTCTATACCAGTGATTCTCAGCCTTCTTAATGCTGTGACCATTTAATGCAGTTCTTCATGTTGTGGTGACCCCTCCCCACCATAACATTGTTTTCATTGCTACTTTATAACTAATTTTGCAACTGTTATGAACCATAATGTAAATATCTGTATTTTCGGATGGTCTTAGGTGACCTTTGCAAAAGGGTCATTTGGACTCCAAAGGGGTCGCAACCCAAAGGTTGAGAACCATTGCTCTACATCTAACTTCTGTGGTTATATGGATTGGAGCCTGCTTATTGAGGAAGACTCAACAGCTAACATCAACATATAAGCAAATGCATACCTTATTTGTCTTTTGGGGTCCATTACATCACTCAGGATGGTATTTTCTAGCCCCATCCATATTGTGAGGTATTACTTTAACTATGTGAAGGTTTGTTACATTTGTTTATGCTGCATTTATTTAGTTACATAAAGGTGTGCTGCTGTTTTACCTTGCCTGCCTAAGGCAGCTGATTGGTCTAATAAAAAGCTGAACAGCCAGTAGCTAAGCAGTACAGGGATAGTCAGGGCTGGCAGACAGAGAGAATAAATAGGAGGAGGAATCTAGGCTCGAGAGAGAACGAGAGAAGGGGGGAATGAGGGAGATGCCCAGGGCCAGCCAGGCACGGAGTAGGACACATAGAATGAAAGAAAGGAAAAAGCCCTGAGGCAAAACATAAATGAAAAAAAAATCAGGTTAATTTAAGTTATAAGAGGTAGTGGGACACTCATAAGACTGAGCATTCATAACTAGTAAGTCTGTGTCATGATTTGGGAACTGGTTGGTGGCCCAAAAGAAAGCCTGATACACATCCGTTTATCTGCAAATTTCACTTTTTTAACAGTTGAGCAATAGTCCATTGTGTAAATCTACCACATTTTCTTTATCCATTCCTCCTTTGATGAACATCTAGGCTGTTTCCAGGTTCTGGCTGTTATGAATAGAGCAACAGTGAACATGGTTGTGCAGGTGTCTGTGTAATAGAATGTGGAGTCCTTTGGCTATGTGCCTGAGAATGGTCAAGTTAAGATCTGGAGGTAGATCTATTTCCAGCTTCCTGAGGAACCACCACACTGATTACCGTAGAGGGTGTACAAGTGTGCACTACCACAAACAACAGATGAGAGCTCCTCTTACCCCACATCTGTCATTTGTTTTATTGATCTTGGCCATTCTAACATGAAATCTAAAAGTAGTTTTGATTTGCATTTCCCTGATGACTAAGGGTTTTGAACATTTCTTTCAGTGTAACTCAACAATTTGTGTTTCTTATTTTGAGAATTCTCTGTTTACATCTATACCCCACTTTTATTTTTATTTTTTTAAGAAATTTTTTTATTCATTTTACATACCAACCACAGATCCCCCTCTCATCCCTCCTTCTGCTTTCCCTCAGCCTCTCCCCCCCCCACCTCTCACCCCTCCTCCAGAAGGGTAAGACCTCCCATGGGGAGTCAGCAGAGCCTGTTACATTCAGTTGAGGCAGGACCATGCAGGTTCCACAACTGTCCGCCTAAAGTTCGTGAGTTCCTACGAGCTTGGTTCAGTTGTCTCTGTAGATTTCCTCATCATGATCTTGACCCCCCTTGCTCATATGATCCCTCTTCTCTCTCTTCCACTGAACTCCCAAAGCTCAGCTTGGTACTTGGCTGTGGCTCTCTGCATCTGCTTCCATCAGTTACTGGATGAAGGCTCTATGATGACAGTTAGAGTATTCACCAATCTGATTACTGGGGTAGGCCAGTTCAGGCACCCTCTCCACTATTGCTAGTAGTCTAAGCTGGGGTCATCCTTGTGGATTCCTGGGAACTTCCTAGCACCAGGTTTCTCACTTACCCCATAATGTCTCCCTCTGTCAAAATATCTCTTTCATTACTCTCCTACTCCATCTCTGTTCCGGCTCGACCATCCTGTTCCCTTATGTTCTCATCCCCATCCCTTCCCCTCTATCACCCCTCTTGTCCCCAGTTCACTCATGGAGATCTCCTCTATTTCCCCTTCCCAAGGCGATCTATGTGTCCCTCTTAGGGTTCTCCTTGTTTCCTAGCTTCTCTGGAGCTGTGGATTGTAGTCTGGTTATCCTTGGCTTCGCATCTAGTATCCACTTATGAGTGAATACATGCCGTGTTTGTCTTTCTGAGTCTGCCTTACCTCACTCAGGATGGCATTTTCTAGTTCCATCCATTTGCCTGCAGATTTCATGATTGTACCCCATTTTTAAAATTTTTTGTGGGGGGTGGGTCTTCAACTGAAACTTTACCTATTAAACACGACATTTGTCTGCAGATGCCAGTATTGCCTCTACATTTTAGCCTTGGTAAAAATTGTGCCTGTGAACATGGATATAGAAATATTTCTTTGAGTCTTTGTCTTTAGTTCTTTTGAATATAAGCTGAAAAATGGAACTGCTGGATCATATTGTAGCCTTGCCTCCCTTTCTGAGATGGTATTACCGCGGGTAGTGATCTTGAAATCTCTACTTGATCTTGCTGTCTCTACTTCCTGAGTGCTGGGAATGCAGGCATGCACTGCATGCCTAGTTTTATGTGGTTCTGAGATCTAGCTCAGAGCTTTACACATGCTTTTAGCAAGCACCTTACCAAGGGAGCTCCATCCTCAGCTCTGGTTCTGTTGATAATGTTGAGGAATTGTCAAACTGTTTCTTACAGGGACTGAACTGCTGTCACCTGCGAGGTCGCCACATTTTCACTAGTACTTTGTTTAAAATGTAAACAATCTTACTGAGTGTGAACCTATGTTCTTTTGTAGCTTGGATTCCCATTTCCCTGAAGATTAATGATGCTGAACTTCTTTCATGTGCTGAACTAGCCATATATCTTTAGAAGACCTAGTCCAGCCCCTTGATAATGTTAAGCAGCCTGGGTTTTGTTGTTAGGCATTCTTTAGGGATTCTGGGTATCAGTCTTTACCTGTTCTTACTCCCAGCAGATGTTCCTCTGTATTTTCTTCTCATGTTTTTATAGTTCTAATTATAAGGATGTTTAAGTCTTTGATCTGTCTTTAGCTAATCTTTCTATGAGGTATAAGCAGTTGTCCAACTTCAATTAAAATTATTATAGCAAATCATCTAGCTGTTCCAACACATCTTGTTGAATGAGTGCTTTGCCCATTGAATTTTTTTTTTTTTTTTTTTTTTTTAGAATGAGAGGGGGCATTGAGACAGGTTCCCTTAGAAACCAGGCTGCCTTTGAATTCTCTGTGTAGGTAAGGATGACCTTGAACTTCCTGATTCTCGTGTTCACATCCAGAGAACTGGGATTTCAGGCACTATGCCTGGTTAGGTTCAGTCCTGAGGCTTAAACAAGGGTCTCCTGCATGCCTATTGCATGTTCTTGGCATTCTTGTCAAAAATGACTAGACGATGTTTGAAGGGGCATATTTCTGAGTTGTTTTATTTATTGATCTATATGTCTGTCATAACACTCTTTTATGACTATACTTCCATGATAAATTTAAAGTCAAATTGTGTTGCCAATCAATATTTTTTCAAATTGTGCTGAATTATATTGGTGCTATGAGGACCAGGCTGATCTTGAACTTAAGTTTCTTTTGCCTTATGTCTTATGCTCCTGAACAGCAAGGACTCAAGCAGCATGCGCCGCCACCTGTATGCTGTGATGTGTGTATCAGAAAACCTTTTCAGTATGGTCACATTTGGCTCACCCTAGATGTCCATTAAAAATAATTTTAAAAAAATTTGTGTGTGTAAAACGAAATTTTATTCAGCTACAAAGAAAATGAATCAGTGACAAAAAGAAACTATCACATGACTTCTGTCATATGCAGAATCTAGATTTAAATTATGTATAAACATGTATGTATGTTGGCCATGAAATTAAAAAATATTATGGGAGGAGAAGAGGTCTGCAAGGAGAGAAGGGAAGCAAGAGAAGGCAGTAAAATGTATATGTAACATGGAAGTGGGAGGCAGGGCTGTTGGGGAGGTGAAGGGGACCAGCAAGGAGGAGGGGGTATTAGGGAAAAGAACTAAGAGAGGGTGAATAAGAACAAAATATAATGAGATATGTATGAAAATGCTATAATGAAGCCCAGTGACTTTGTATGATAACAATTAAAAGATGTGAAAAAGTACATTTAATATTTATACATTAAATGTGTATCATATTCTGATTTCCTCTGGAGGTACTATAGCAGCTGCCATTGTAATTGAGTCATTTTTTCCATTATTTTTTGTCATGCTATAGCTCTCACTCAGTCTTGTGTCTTCTGAGCAAGTACATTTCCATTGGCTACACCCCCAACTCCAAGATTAAGTTGTTTAAACATGACACATACATAGAGTAATTTGAAATGATTTTAAAATGCATAGAACTTGAAAAGTTGTAATTATGCATTGTATAGCTGTGTACCCAGGATTAAAAACTTTAGTTGGTGTATTATGCCTTAAATTTTGGCCTTCTTGTGGTCTTAAATTTTTTACACAACAGTTAAAAAATAATATTTGAGGGCAGGGAAGCGGGTTTGTGGTAAACTGCTTGCTATACAAGTGTGAGTACCTGAGTTTGGATCCTCAGTACCCCTGTAAAAACTGGGTGTGGTAGCGTGTGCACATAAGCCTGGCACCAGTGGGCAGAGGCAACCAGTATAATGGAAGTGGTGAGCTTCAGGTTCAGTGGGAGACTGTCTCAGAAAATAAGGTGGAAAGAATAGAGGAGATGCCTGAAGTCACATCTACACATACATGCACAGGGTGAGCACACACATGAACCACACACATTGTATGTTCACTCTTCTCCATATCTGGAAAGATGAATGCCAAATGCTTTGTGCCTGGGTATTTTTCACAAAGAAGGAAATCACTGGATTACAACATGTAAGGAGAAAGGGTTTATTTTCTCCCACAGTTCCAGGAGGGAGACAGTCCACCATGGTGGGGAAGATGTGCATAGCAGCAAACCGAGGAGGTACTGGGACAGGAACAGAAAGTAGGGCCAGGTTATAAAACATTAAGACTGACCCACACTGACAGACTTTCCCCAGCAAGGATCTACCTCTTAAAGCAGTGGTTCTCAACCTTCCTAATACTGTGACTTAATACAGTTCCTCATGTAGTGGTGACCCTCAACCATAAAATGATTTCACTGCTACTTCATAACTAATTTTGCTCCTGTTAGGAATCGTAGTGTAAATATCTCTGTTTTTGGGAGGTCTTAGTTGAACCCTGTGACTCATAGGTTGAGAACCACTGTCCTAAAGGTCCACAACACTCCCAAATAGTAATGCCAGGGGACCAAGTATTCAACCACATGAGTTTATAGAGGACATTCCACATTCAAACAACCACAATCCATTTATTCAGAAATATTTAGCAGCTATGAGTTGCCAGGCAGTTTTGCTAATCCCAAGAATATAAATCCCACTGATAAGGATGTAAAATAGGACATGCTTGAGAGTCGTAGTTTAATAGGGAGGCACACAAAAGCAAACCTTTTGTCTTAGGGTTTCTGTTGCTGAGATAAATCACCATGACCTTAACCAACTTGGAGAGGAAAGGGTTTATTTTGCTTACACATCCACGTTTGAGTCTGTCAGTGAAGAAGTCGGTGCAGGAACCTGGAGGCAGGAGCTGATGCAGAGGCCATGGAGGAGCCCTGCTTGCTTAGCCTGCCCCCTTAGAGCGCCCTGTACTACCAGCCAAGGTGTGGCACTGCCCACAGCGAGCTGGGCCCTCCCACATTAATCACTAGTCAAGAAAACGTACCACAGGCTTGTCTACAGGACAGTATGGTGGGGACATATTCTCAGTTGAGAGTCCTTCCAAAATGACTCTCGCTGTGTCAAATTGACACAGAACTAGCCAGCACATTACCATAAACACAGCGTGTAGCCAGAGCTGATGAGAGAATAGAGAGGCTTCTTCTTGGATGCTTACTGCTGACCGTGAAGCGGCACAGAAGAATGAGGTGAGAGTTCAGGCTCAAACGTGTCATTCGGTCATTGTTTTAGAGTTGACTGTTATTCTTGCCTTAACATAGAACTTAACATGTGTCTGTCAGACTAAGACTTTCTTTCATGATCACAACTGATGATCCAAACTCTTAGTTCTAGGGTCCCGCATGGTGGTTTTGCCAATATTATGGGTGGAAGTGGTTTGCAGAACTTCACCATTGCTGCTGTGCCATATACTCCAAATCTTTTACCAACGTCCAGCACATGGTAAGTTAAACTAACTTATTTAAATAAATTATGAAATACTGTTATTAATTTTAAATGATCAAAGGTAATTGTTGTATTTTCTTTTTGATGGTTGAAATGTTAAATTTATGTATATTTTACTATAATAGAGAAAAAGAAATGACCAAAGCCTTCAGTAGTTACATCCCGTTGCTCTGTTATGCCATTATCCTTGAGAAGGTATTTTTCTTACTTCATTCAAATATAAAATGCATAATTTCCCCCTTTCTCTTCCTCCTATTCCTCTCATATACTCCCCCTTCTCTCCCAAATTCATGGAGCCTCTTTAATGTTGTTGTATACACATAGAAATGAATAAATATAAGACTACAACCTACTGGGTCTGCTCAGTATTGATTTTATGTATGTTTCTAGGGTTGACTCTTGGGATTGGAAAACCAGCCAGGGAGCGCATCCCTGGGGAAGACTAATTCTCCCTCTCAGCAATTGTTATTTGCTTGTAGCTCTTCATCTAGGGACAGGGCCCTGTGAGATTTCCTCCGTCTACTTGGGATGCCAGCTGTTGGTGAAATTGTTCTGGTCTTGTTTAGGCAGCCATGTTGTTGAGATTCGTGACAGGCTGCTTCCTTGTCCTAGCTCTGTGTCACAGTCTTACAGTCTGTACGCCCTCTTCCTTGATGTTCCCTGAATCCTGGGTGCAGGAGTTGTGCAGTAGATGCATCACTTGGGGCTGAACACCGCCCAGTCAGTTGTTCCCTGCACTTTGACTAGTGGCTTTCTGTAATGGTCTCCATCTGCTGTCAAAAGAGGCTTCTTTGATGGGGGCAAGGTCCTCACTTACCTGTGTCTGTGCCACGTGTGTTGTCTGTGGTTCCTGGTAGAAACAAGGTCTAGGGACTTAGTGACTCCCAATGGTGACAGGACCACGGGAACCCTGGCTGCTTGCCACACGTGGCCTGCCTGTAATCCTGGAATGAAAGGAAGGTTTCACCCATCATCTCTCCTCGGGATTTTGGGCCTGCAAATGAATCAGTGGTTGTGTAGTTTTGCTCCTCTTCTAGTAGGGAAAGTTCAGGAGTGAGGCACAGACTACCTGAAACTTAATTGAATGTGGCTGAAGCTAAAATGCCGTATCAGTTGCATGGGCACTTTCATGTAGACCACCCCGGTACTTGTTGTAAGTGGAAATGGGTTTTCATGCGGTGCGTTTGCATTCTGAGAGGAGCTGCTCTGCAGCAGTTTCTTCCTTCCTTTTTAAATACCGCTTCAGGGCTTTCCAATTTCAATGCAAATTTGAGAGAGTGGTTTTATGTTAATTATGAGCAGTGTTTTTACTGCTAGATAAAACATCGAGAAATGTCAGAGATTCTCTGTTTAATGGCGCTCTTTTTTTTTTTTTTTTTTTTTTTTTTTAAGCATCAATATGCTCAAGTTACCTGAATACCCAAGTAAAGAAATCCTCAAGGACAGACTCCTCGTGGCACTGCATTGTGGCAGCTACGGTTATACGATGGCATGACGACGTCTGGAGAACTCACCCGACACTGGTGCGCAAGCCGGAGTGCCCGGAGTCTGTTAGGGAACTGTCAACAGAAAAGGAGCCTCAGTACAGCCCACAGGCAGAGCTCCTGTTTAAAATTCATAAAGGATCGGGTTTCTACTTTATATTTCTTTTCCCTGCTTTGTTTTTCTCTGTTTGTGTTATAATTAGAATATATAATTAGAATCATAGTAGACTTCATTTTAAAAAATGCTAATTGGAAGTAGAAGCTTTTTTTTAAAGTTTCTTTAATCTTATCCAAAACTGTATTAAGGCAAAACCTTTTTCTACATTCCACCTTTGCTGTGAACCTGTCTCATTTAAAGGGTATTTTCTGCATATTATAGGAGGCCATCCGGCGGGTTTGTTCTATTGCATGTAAAGTACCATTTATATTTTGGAAAACTATTGTATAGAATGGATTAATTTAGATTGTGTAAAGCCACAAATATGTATTTTTCCCACACTATACCTATATTGCAATGGGTTTTATTTTTTGTTGTTGATTAGCTTTTTAGTATTTTGATATATGATGTTAAATTTAGACTGGTGTGACTAACTGGATAAAGTGACATCTAATTTATATATTAAAGCTTATACTATATGAATTGTTTGCATCTTTCTGTGCTCAGTTTCGTGTATATATAGTGTGTGGTATCAGTTTTTTTTTATGCCTTAATTTATAATGAAAATAAAACTAAAATATATTTATTATATTTCTCTTCATTATTTGATCTAAGCTTGATGACACATATGAAGAAGTAATGTGCAGGTTATAATTTAAATATGTAATGTTTTCTTAAGTTTGCCTATATGTTTAAGTGATATCTGTGGATGGGCATTTTGGAGAAGACACACTGGCCCAGTTAGAGCATGAGCAGCAGTAGCCTGACTTGACAGGGAGGTAGGAACACATACAGATGAGATGGTGCAGGGCTTCTGAGGTCTAGAACTCTGACTGGGAACACATAAAAGACCTGGCAGCATCACATTTCTCCCATGAGCAGCCAGTGTTATCTGCGCAGTGATATTTGAGAGAGATACGTTGAAAGTAGTAAATTAAAACCCAAAATTCACACAAAAAAAGTATCATTTGGGGTCGTTTTTTATTTTTTTAATATAAGAAAATAACTGCATTAAAAGGAAATTTCTTAAACTTACAAGTAGCTCTAAAATCAAAATTCAAATACTTTATTTTTTCTAATTACAGAAATTACCTTGTTAAAACAACATTATAACAGACCTAGCTTTTGAGACTATAACTGACTTTTATTTGTGATTCTAAAATCCAGCAGTTCTCATCACCAGGACATAGACCAACAGCTCTGGTGTGGTCTCTACGTGATGCTCTGGTGGGAACCAGAAATGAGGTAGAAGTACTCGTTCCTTACAACTCTGCATTTACTGTGTGGAATAATGTTGTTGACTGTTATTTTAAAGTGTGTTACTATTGTTTATGTTGCATTTTGTTTTTTTCGAGACAGAGTTTCTCTGTGTAGTTTTGGTGCCTGTCCTGGATCTCGCTCTGTAGACCAGGCTGGCCTCGAACTCATAGAGATCTGCCTGGCTCTGCCTCCCTAGTGCTGGGATTAAAGGTGTGCACCACCACCGCCTGGCATGTTGCATTTGTTTAACTCTGTGAAGCTGTGTTACTTTGCCTGTCTAAAACACCTGATGGTCTGATAAAGAGCTAAATGGCCAACAGTAACGCAGGACAAAGGATAGGAGGGGCTGGCAGGCAGAGAGATTATATAGAAGGAGAAATCTGGGAGGAGAGAGATCTAGGAGCAAAAGAAAGGAGGATGCAAGGGGCCAGCCACCCATCTACATAGCAAGCCACGGAGTAAGAGTAAGAGAACAGGAAAAGCCCAGAGGCAAAAGGTAAACGGGATAAGTTAAGTTAAGGAAAACTGGCTGGAAACTAAGCCAAGCTAAGACCAGGCATTCATAAGTAATAATAAACCTCTGTGTGTGATTTATTTGGGAGCTGGGTGGGGCCCCCCCAAAAAAGAGTAAAAAATGACAACAGGATAGTTGTCCTAACAACTCATCCACAGTTGACCACAGCTCTCCTGCTGCTCTGCTGCAGGGGTGAGCTCTTAGACTGGGGTTCTGTTGTTTGTATCCTAAATAAGAATACTGTTGTCTATATGAAATTGGGGTGCAAATTATGTGGGATCACAAGCTGGATATAGTCCAATCATTTCTCCCTCTTAGCTCACTATTCTGAGAGATTGACTTAAACTTTGAGGCATTGGTATCTGTGACTTATTTGATCTTAGTGTGGAATTCACAAGTCGGCATCACAGGAATCGAGTAAGGGAACATGCTCAGTTATCAGTTGAGTAGTACTCTTGCTGATGTAGGTGAAGTGAGACACTCTGCAGTCAGTGAATGCAAACATTTAGGATGTGAGAGTGCAGTCGGGACTAATAGGAGAATATCCTGAAAGACTAACGCTTACTTGACGAGAATAAAGTGAACCATTCAACATCGACATAGACAGTTGAACAGTGTCTGAATCAATCTGCTCTGTACAGGGTGCGATGGTGTTATGGTAAAAACATCTTACAGAATATTAGGGCTGAAATGGTGAGTTTGGGAATGCTGTGGAGGTAAATGAGTGCTTGCTGTTGGATGTGAGAGAGCCTGGCTGACGAGGTGAGAAAAGGATGGGGCTGTCAGAAAAACCAAGCCCTTGGCAGCATCCAGCTGTTTGCCGTAAAGCCCCTCTTGAGAAACATAGGGAAGTGCTGTGGACTGGGTCTCAGTCGGGTCACCAGACCGAGGGAGAACGGGGTGAAGGTAATCGGCCAGTAGGGTGTTAAACATAGAATCAACAATGTAGTCAGCAGTTCTCTCAGATCTTATGAGTACATACTCTATTTCCCCTTTTGTGGTTCCTCATCCAGAGAGAGAACATTACGGCCCTAGCTGAAGTAAGCTAATCTTTCCATGAACTGTAACTTATGCCATTCTGTTTTCATACTATTATGATTCACCCATCAGTTCCCATGTTTATCATAGCTTTTTATAAAGGGCAATGGCTCCAAATAATTATTATATCTAGGATTAAAGTTAGGGGGTTGCCACCACCGACCCTTGATGAGAAACTCTGTTTGCCCCTGGATAATTCTTGTAGGAATGGCTAATTTCTGTAACTGCTTTCTTGCAGCTGCTGTTGGCTGCGCGTGTGGATTGCTTATGAGTTCCTGGACTTTTACTTTCATTCTCTCTTCGCTAGAATCTTCATCCCTCTGAGTCATAAGTTCTTTTTGCCCTAAATCATTCATAAATTCCCCCAAACTTCTAGGACCCTCTTTAACTGTTTGCCTAAAAACTTGAATCATAGGCGGTGGTATTGAGGCCCCTTCTGAAGAATCATTATTCTCTTATGGGGCACATCAGGAACATTGAGAGTTACTTCCTGAAATCAATACACAAGGAAACAGCAATAGTCACAGCTGCAAAGAGAAAAAGGCAGAGTGCCAGCCAGCCTCTGCAAGCAGATTTTCGTGGTTCCGTGTAGCCTGGCACCATGATTCGGGCTAATTGATAAGGGATCGCCGGGGGCATAGACCCGAGGGCCGCGAGCCCCCCTTTCCCACGTAACCACCTCATCCAAGGCATTTGTCACGCGGGCGACACCGTCGTGGGCATGGTAGGGAAGATGTTGCTTTTCTTATATTCTCAATGGTGGGCAGACATGGCTTCTAAAAAGCCTTTACCCATTTCAGGAAGGAGACCACCTTAGACTGCCCTGCAGGTAGAGCTACATACAAAGTACCCCCCAAAAAACTGCAGCTCCTCCTTGGTAGTAATGGTAAGAGCAGTGCACACAAGGGTAAGTCCAAGTTGGCTTCTAGTCTAATTAACAGCTGGCAGACTTGCCAAGGTTGAGGACCAGCAACGCCTGCAAGGCCAGCCACTGACAACAGCCAGGGTTATCAGTGAAGGGGTAAACCAGAGATGGACATGCTACTGGGTGAGCTGCATGGTCATCTCCCTGGTTAGGCTAAGGGGACATGTCAGTACCATGTGGACCTGCATTGGTTTGGCACATAGTATGTCCAGGGAATTAATCAGCCTCTCAGTAGAAGGCATCTGTTCAATTTCTGCAATAAGTCCTATAAAAAGCCTCTAGACAAGCCCCCCCAACCTTCCCATTATATCCTGGAGTCTTAATCTCTGCAATTCTCCTGCTGTTTAGGAGCTCTGCTTGACTTCTGCAATAATTCCTCTTTAAATTTTCTATTATAAAATTTCTAAATTAAAAAATTAATATTTATTGCATATGTCTATATGAATGATGTATATGTACATGTGTGCATATGCAGAGGTCAGAGGACAACTTTTGGGAATTGGTTCTGTCCCCTTGTGCAATCTGGGGGTCAGACTTAGGTTATCAGGCTTGTACAGCAATCATTTTAACCACTGAGCCATCTCCTCAACCCAGTCTTGGCTCAATGAAGATAGGTATCAACTCATGTTGTTTACAGGAATATTTTGTGTGTGTGTGTGTGTGTGTGTGTGTGTGTGTGTGTGTGTGCGCGCGCATGCGTGTGTGCGTGCGTGCGCGCCTGCTGTGGGATGTTCTGTATGGCAAATGTGTTGCTAATAAAACACTGATTGGCCAGTGGCTAGGCAGGAAGTATAGGCGGGACTAACAGAGAGGAGAAAAGAACAGGAAGGTGGAAGGAGTCTCTGCCAGCCACTGCCAGGACAAGCAGCATGTAAAGATGCCGGTAAGCCACGAGCCACGTGGCAAGGTACAGATTTATAGAAATGGATTAATTTAAGATATAAGGACAGTTAGCAAGAAGCCTGCCACGGCCATACAGTTTGTAAGCAGTATAAGTCTCTGTGTTTACTTGGTTGGGTCTGAGCAGCTTTGGGACTGGCAGGAGAAAGAGATTTATCCTGACTGTGGGCCAGGCAGGAAAACTAGCCGTGTGTGTGCGTGTGTGTGTGTGTGTGTGTGCGCGCGCGTGTGTGCGCGTGTGTTTATAATGCCTCTGATTTGGGCAATCCAGGTGTGGTGGTTTGAATAGGTATGGTTCCCATAGACTTCATGTGTTTACATGCTTGGCACATAGGGAGTGACACTATTAGGAGGTGTGGCCTTGTTGGCAGAAGTGTGTCACTGTGGAGACAGGCTTTGAGGTCTCATAAATGCTCAGGCTATGCCCAGTGTGACACACAGTTGCTTCTGCTGCCTGTTAATCAAGATGTAAAACTCTCCTTCTCCAACACCATGCCTGCGTGCCTCCTCTGAACTGTAAGCCAGCCCCAATTTAATGTTTTCCTTTATAAGAGTTGCTGTGGTCATGGTGTCTCTTCACAGCAGTAAAATCCTAGCTAAGATACCAGGTGAGTGAATGTTGCTCAGAGACATATTTATAATAATTAGCTGTGTTTTAATAAGTAGCTGTGAAATGATGACTATCGCAGTTCAGGGGGGAATTATAAATAACTCTTCTGTTGCTGTTGTAGCATGAAGCTTCTTGCACAAGAAAGTTGCTAGATAATCACAAAATCGCAATAGTTAAGTACATTTCTAACCTGGTGGGTTAGAAATGTACTTAACTAATGTCTGCCCAAGATTATAGGTTTGATAGACCAAGCATTGGCCATAAACCATTTTAGCAATTCTAGAAGTCATCACACCAGTGTTTGTTTTTATTTTTATTTATTTTTACAGTTTGGACCATTTTATCTCTTCATGATGAATCTTGAGTGAAGAGCTGTGCTGATGAAAGATACTTCAAGGACTTAGGAAGGACCAGGCAGTTGTTCTCATTGTAAAGGAGGCCTGAATTAATTAATGATTTATATCTTAAATGCAAGTTTTATTCTTCAGTTCAGCTGCATAGGACTGTTTACTCAATAGATTATCTTGGATAATTTGACTTGGGTTTGCCCTACAGAGTTCATTCAAATTGTATATCTTTTGAGATTAAGTTCTTTGACTTCATGTGTGTATATTATATAATTATCTCAGGACAAAATTTCACAACAAAACCATAGATTTTTTTAATGCCTTTCTTCCATTGCCTATCAGTTAATTCCCAAATATTAAGTAAAAATCTTTTTTTAAATATTATTTTATTAAGATGTTTTTATTTATTATTGTGTACAGTATTCTGCCTGCATTTGTCCCTGCAGGCCAGAAGAGGGCACCAGATCTCATTACAGGTGGTTGTGAGCCACCATGTGGTTGCTGGGAATTGAACTCAGGACCTCTGGAAGAGCAGTCAGTGCTCTTAACCGCTGAGCCATCTCTCCAGCCCTTAAGTAGAATTCTTGATGATCTTAACTTATAGTGAAAACTTTGGAAGTAAATTTGTAAAAGGTCATTCAGTGTGTGAGTGTTTTGCCTGCATGTATGCGTGTGCACAGTGTGTGTGCCTGGTGCCTGTAGTGGACAAAAGACAGCATTGGATCCCCTGGGCCTGGAATTGCAGATGGTTGTGAGCCACCATGTAGGTTCTGGTATTGAGTCTGAGTACTCTAGAAGATCAACAAGTGCTCTCCACCACTGAACTGTCTCTCCAATTCCTTTGGAAATTATTTTTTTTAGCCATCTATATGACATGACAGCATTTTATGAAGATATGTTTGGTAATTTCTAGGAACAAATAGTATTTTTTTCCTCATGTGGAGACTCCTGTTCTGTTCTGTTCTGTTCTGCTGTTCTATTCTATTCTATTCTATTCTATTCTATTCTATTCTATTCTATTCTATTCTACTCTACTCTGTTCTATTCTATTCTACTCTACTCTCCTATCCTGTCCTGTCCTATCATGTTGTTGGTTATTTTTTGCTCTTTTGGGGGACCCACCACCCAGCTCCCAAATAAACCACACATGGAGGCTTATTCTTATGAATGCCTGGCCTTAGCTTGGCTTGTTTCTTGCCAGCTTTCCTTAAATTGTCCCATCTACCTTTTGCCTCTGTGCTTTTACCTCTTTCTATTTCTGTATATCTTTCTTGCTTGCTCTGTTACTGGTTATGTAGCTGGGTGGCTGGCCCCTTGTATCCTCCTCCTCCTTGTGCTTCTAGATCTCTCTTCTCCCAGATTCCTCCTATGTGTTCTTTCCACCAATCACCCCTGCCTGTCCTTTCTCCTGCCTTGCTCTTGGCCGTTCAGTTCTTTGTTAGACCATCAGGTGTTCCAGACAGGCAAAGTATCACAGAATTAAAACAAATGCAACAAGAACAAAAGAAACACACCTTAATATAATATTCCCTAACAATTCTCTTCTATTCTATTCTCCTAGTTGAATTCTATTCTATTAGTTGTTGTTATTTGGTGATGATGAGAATCAAATCTGGAGCCTCATACAGTTTAAGTGACTATGAGCTGTCCCTGACCATTTTATTTCCATATGCAATAGGACATATTGGCCAATGGGCCAAGTATATTTTTGCCTTAAAATATTTATTTTGATATATATGTATGTTTTGCCTGCTTGCATATCTATCCATGCACCACATACATTCTAGTATCCTCACAGGCCAGAAGAGAGCATTCAGATTTCCATGGGACTGGAGTTAGAGATGGATGTGAGATGCTGGGAATTGAACCCAGTTTCTCTGGAAGAGCAGCAAGTGCTGAGCCATCACTTTTCATGGTTTCAGGCATCCTATAGTTTACTCTAGTCCACAATTATCAAATGGAATTTGTTCCAGAAGTAAATAATTCATAGGCTTTTAATTGACTGTCCATATTGCGTGATAAAATACTGTACCATTCTGCACTGTCTCATCTGAAGGGGAACACTTATCCCGAGTGTCTGTGCTGTATATGGTACCCACTCATTAGTCACTTAGCTATTTCAGTTACCTCCTGAACTTAGAGATCACAAGTGAACTCCCAACAAGCCAATTTCAGCCACCTGCTCTCAACAAGCCAATTAAAATAGACAAAATTTTAGTAAAAAGGAGATCAAAAAGTTGTAGTAACCCCCAAGTGTATCTCTGGGGCCTTAATATAAGGTTATGGTTTAAATAGAAAGTAAGAGATATTAATAACTAAGCAGTCTGACCAAAGTGTGGTCCCTTTCCCACCATCCCAGCTCTAAGTCTCTCCTTTAACAGTCTCCTGCAGAGTCACCTAACAGATTGTAAACCTTTCTCCAGGAGACAGATTCTTTCTCTGGATGTCTCTAGGCCTTTGGCCCCTTCTTCCAACAGGAGATTCCCAGGGACATTATAATTTCTTGGAGTTCATTCTTTCAGTAATCTGATAGCCAAAGAAGGAGCACAGTATCTTCTTTAGAACATGCTTCTGCCAGACAGGCGGTTACACGGTCAGCTGGTGTAGTGTGGCTACCAGGGCTAGGCGAAAGGCCTGATTATTCTTAGTGTTTTCACTCTTGAAGGGGAAAAGAGAGATACGATAGATACATGTCTAATGTAAACACTTAAGAAATTAATTGCCTAGACGCAGAGTTGAGCCTAGGACTGGACAGATTCACACCAGATTTTACCAACTCCTTAAGAAATATCTAACAGCAGTGCTCCTCAAACTGTCTAATGAAATAGAAGAAGGAACATTAACAAACCCATTCTATAAAGCCAGTATTATTTTGATACACAGACTAGATAAGGACACAACCATAACAACAAAGAAAATCACTGACCAGTTTCGCTGATGGATACAGACACAAAATGCTCAATAAAATACCTACAAATTGAATTTTAAAATGTATTAAAAATTTCACCAGACCAAAATATTTTCATTCAGAGTTCAAGATTGTTTTCAAATATGTCAATAAATAAATGTAACATAACAAATAGCAGAAGAGGCCATTGACAAAGTATCCCTTCATGATAAAAGTCCTAAAGAAGTTAGGAATAGAAGGATCATATCTCAATGCAACTTATATATGACATCCTACAGCCAACATTGTATTAAATGGGGAAAAGGTGAAAACATTTCCCCTAAAATCAAGAATGAGACATGGGTGCCTACTCTCAGTGCTCTTTAGAATAGTATTCAAAGTCTTAGCTAGAGTAACAAGAAAGAGAAAATATGAGTTATGTTTAGGAAGGAGGAAGTCAAAGGTTCTGGTGATTTGAATTAAAATAATGGCCCCAATAGGCTTGTATATTAGACTTCTTGGTCCCTAGTTGGTGGAACTGTTTGGGAAGGATCAGGAGGTGTGCTTTGTTGGTGGAGATGTGTAACTGGGGGCAGGCTTTGAGGTTTCATGTTGTGGATTAAGATGTGAATTCTCAGCTGTTCTTTCACTCTGCCATCATGGACTCTAATGACAAATTAGAAACCACAGCCAAATTAAATGCTCTCTTTTATAAGTTGCCTTGATCATGGTGTTTTATCACAACAATCTCTATTTGTAGATGTTAGAATACTAAAAAGATCCTAACAATTCCAACAAAGAAGTCTTGGGTCTGATGCTTTCAGCAAAGTATCAGGAGACAAAATAAGCACAAAATGTCAACAGCCTATCTTTATAGCAGTAATGGACTTGCCAAGAAAGAAGTCAGGAAAAAACTCCATTCACAGCAACTTCAAATAAGCAAACAAATAACCTTGGAATAAACTTAACCAAGGAAGTAAAAGACCCCTACAATGAAAAATTTAAGAGTCCAAAGAAAGAAATGAAAGGAAATGCTAGAAGTTGGGAAGAACTTCCATGCTTCTGGGTTGGCAGAATTAATATGGTAATACTTAGTTGTTACTCAAAGTGATCTATAGATTCAGTGCAATTCCTGTAAAAATTCCAATGACATTTTCCACAAAATTATATAAAACAATCCCAAAATTCATATGTAAGCACAGGAGACCCTAAATACCCCCAAACAATCCTAAACAGAACAATGCTGGGGGTATTATAATACCTGATCTCAATAGCCACTTCAGATATTGGTCCCAGGAAAGCTGGATATCCAGAAGTAAAAGAGTGAAATTAAATTCGAATGTCTTATCCTAAGGAAAACCAATTCAACATAGATAAAAGACCTTTTGTAATATCTGTTACTCTGAAACTATCAGAGGAAAACATAGGAAAAACACTTCAAGATAGAGGCATAAGCCTCAAAGCCAACCTCTAGCAACATGCCTTCAACAAGGCCACATCCACTCTAACAAGGCCACACCTACTCCAACAAAGCCACACATTCTAATTCTTCATAAAAAAAGTTCACTAACAGGACCAAACATTCAAATATATGAACTTATGGAGGCCATTTTATTTCAAATCACCATATTACTTATCCAGAATACATAAAGAACTCAAGAAACTAGATATCAAGAAAATAACCCAGGTAGGCGGTTGTGGCCTGTGCCTTTAATCCCAGCAATTGGGAGGCAGAGCCGGGCGGATCTCTGTGAGTTTGAGGCCAGCCTGGTTTACAGAGCGAGATCCAGGACAGGCACCAAAATTACACAGAGAAACCCTGTCTTGAAAAACAAAACAAAACAACAACAAAACAAAACAAAGCAAACAACCCAATTAAATAATTTGGTACATATCTAAAGAGAATCAATAGAGGAAATGACCGAGAAACACTTAAAATGTCCAGCATCTTTAGCTATCAGGGAAATACAAGTCAACACTACTTTAAGATTTCATTTTATACTTGTCAGAATGGCTAAAATCAACAAAACAAGTGACAGCTCACCCCAGGAAGGATGTGGAGTAAGAGAAACACTCACATATTGTGGGTGGGAGTGCAAACTTCTAGAGCCACTATGGAAATCAATGTGATGATTCTTCAGGAAGATGGTAATCAATCTATTCCAAGATCCAGTGATACTACTCTTGGGCATTACTAAAATGATGCTTCATCCTACCACAGAGACACAAATCATGTTCATTGCTGCTCTATTCATAAAAGTCAGAAATTGGGAGTAACCTAGAGATGTCACTAAACAGAGAAATGAATAAAGAAAATGTGGTACATTTATAAAATGGAGTGTTACTCAGACATTTAAAAAAATGACATCATGAAATTTGCAGGCAAATGGATGGAAATTCTGAGTGAGGTATCCCAGACCTAGAAAGACAGGTATGGTATATATTTGCTTATATGTGGATACTGCTATTAAATCAATGATAACTACGCTACAATCCACAGAACTACAGAGAGTAGGTATAGAGTAAGGGTCTAGAGGGAACAGATACATCTTGTTAGGGAAATAGATATTTGTGGATAGATGGGAGAGGTCTGAAATGGGAGAATCAAATCAGGACTGGGAGGGGTGAGGAGATAGTAGGAGGAAATATAGGGAGAGACAGCTAAAAGTAAGGGACATTTGAGGGGCAGTATGGAAAGCTAATACAGTGGAAACTTCCTAAAATATATACATATATGAAGGTGATCTGAATGAAATCACCAAATAATGGGGGAGATAAGAGTCCCAACTGGACATCACTGGTCACCAAATGAAGCTTCCAGTACTGGATTGGGTTACATCTAATCGACTTGTTGGCCAAAGGGGCCCAATGGGAATGTCCAAATAACCCAGGCTGTTGCCAAGACAAAAGGTTGCTCTCCACAAACCCACAGCAAGGGCCCTTTGCTAAAGACAACACCTACACAACTCATCGAAGATGGAGAAGTTGAGCTGGTGCTTATATAAAGCCTTCACTCATGACCCAACATCTTTGGTACATGAAGGTACTGTCCATGCTATCAAAAGGGAAACATAAACACCAAGCCAGCCTCAACCCCTTTATCTACAATGGTGTCCTGCCTACAGAGTATGCTAGGGCCATGGTGGCACAAAGCTTGTGGGAGTCACCAACCAATATCTGAATTGACTTAAGGCCCACTCCACAAGATGGAACCCATACATGACAGTGCTTGGGTGACCGAGAACCTGAGAATAGATAGCCCTGGGACCTAAGGTAAAAACAAAGAATATTGATCTGAGGAAGAGAAGGGGTAAGGGAGGGAGGGAGGTAGGAAGGAGGGAGAGAGACAGAGACAGAGACAGAAACAGAGAGACAGACACAGAGAGAGATAACAAGAATGTAGTGATAAAATGACTCTTAATGACATTGTGCTATACTATATGCCATAGATCAGTGCCTTTTGTTCAGCCATCATCAGAGAAGCTTCCTCCTATACAGATGGGATCAAATAAAGAAACCCAGAGACAGACAGATGTTCCTCAGAGAGTTAGAGACTTTGGAACACTCAGCCCTGAATTAGTCCTCAGAGCTCAGAGTCCTGAAGAAGAGGAAGTAGGAAGAGTGTAAGAGCTGGAGGGGCTGGAGGACACCAAGAAAAACAAGACCCTTTAAATCAACATGAGCAAATCTCATAGGAACTCACAGAGACTGAGGCAGCAAGCGCAGGGCCTGCACGGGTCTGCACCAGACCTCCCGCATATATACTATGGCTTTCAGTTTAATATTTTTATGAGATTCCTGAGTGTGGGAGTGAGTGGTTCTCTGATTTTTGTGCCTTCTCTTGGAGCTCTTTTTCTTCTGTCCAACTATGATGTGATAGTTTTTGTTTTACCTTATTATATTTTATTTTGTTATGTTTAAAAAGTGAATGAATGAATGAATGAATGAATGAATGAAAACCTAGGCACTAGGGTAAAGGTTAACAACTGAATTGTCATTTATTCCTGCTGGTAGAGGGGAAATCATTTTTCTTCAATGGAGTGACACTGAATGCATCAACCAATCCAGGGCAGACCTAATGTTCAGGAATAGTTGATCAATAAATAATGGACTCCACAGGTTTTTTTTGTTTTTTTGTTTTTGTTTTTGTTTGTGTTTGTGTGTGTGTTTATTTGGTTACAGTTTTTTGGTGTTTTGGTTTTGTTTTTGGGTGTTTGTTTTATGTTGTTGTTTTCTTGATTTGGGCATGTGGGTTTGTTGTTGCATTGGGTTTTTATTTTTTGAGGAAGAACTTCAAATTGTGTGGTTATAGAGGGCGAGAGGATCTGGGAGGACTTGGGGGAGGGGAAGAATATGATCAAAATATATTTAAATTTAAAAAAATTGTTTTAAATAATAAATTTTTTAAAAAGCAGAATAGGAAGCTGAGCATAGCTTATTTTACTTACGATAAGTCTTCCCCAAATCATGAGAGAAATATGGGAGAAAAGTTCTTAATTACTCTAAGTAGAATAAAGTTTGACACTCAGAAAAAAATGAGAAAAGTGAATAATATTTTCAGAAAAAATGTATGAAACTAGAGATAACTGAATTAAACAAAATAAGCCATTTTAATATATTTTGATCATATGTAAAAATTCCAAAAATACTGCATTTTTTCTCATGTGAAGGGTGTAGTTTTAAGTTTGTGTGTGTATGTATATACATATCTAGGTATATATGTGGGTGTATGTGGGTCATGAAGAAGAAAGGGGATCATGAGAGGGGAGGAAGAGATCTTAAGGGACGGCATTGACAGAGAAGGTTGTGGAGGGCAAGTGATGTGAGGACAGAAGGGGGTGCAGACCACTTGATGGGAGGAAAGGGGACCAGCCAAACGGGTCCTAGAGGGAATGCGGAGATCAGTGTGGGAGGGAGTTGAGTAGAACAAAGTATATTAATATATATGTATAACCATAATAAAACCTAATATTCTGTCTACTAACTTAGAAAGTTTATAAACATACTTTGAAAGTTACAGAAGAGAAAACTTGTCTTTTGTACGATACAAGCCTATTTGTAGGACTCAGAGTTTTAGCATTTGCTGTGCTAAGGGTCATTTGTTCTCTTGTGAGCTAAATGAGAAGTCCCATCTCCATTTATGGTTTCCAGAAATGGACTCCTAAACCCTTGAAATGCAACATTTTGCCAGTTGGAGAGTGTGTATATAACTATCAGCAACTGTTTGCCATTATTAAATGTTTATCTATTTTCAGCATGATTTAAGGCACTCTTGTTTTAATAGTGAATTTTTTTTCTCATATGAAACACGTTCCTGTCTGTGTGCTTCACAGCTACTGGGCAACACAGTTTTCTCTTAGGTTTAACAGCAGAAAGAGAATTTCCAGTTTCCTTCTGTGGTGGAAGCTATTTTTAATATGGGAAGATTTCTATTAGATTGTTCCTGGTAATCTTTGAGGTACTAGGTTCATGTTGTGGTTATTGGCCTGCCGGTCTGGTCTGCTGCTGGATGGCATCACTTTAGTTTATAGTAAGGCCTTTGATTTTTACAAATGAGAAAATTGGAGCCAGACAGGTAGTGACTTGCTTAAGGCTTCAGATATATTTGCTGCTAAGCTGGAGTTTGAAACCTAGACTTTTAAATTCTTAGTGCAGCAGGTGTTCCCATGCGCCACACTGTCTCTTTTTGACATGGCTGCTTTATAAAAGGACTTTTACAAAACCACCTGCAGCTTGTTAGCAGTCATGTACAACAAGCCTGTTGAGAGGCTGTAACTCCATAAGCTGGTGGTTAGGCCTGATTAATAGAACTAGGTTTCATCTGTCCCGCTATGCCACAGTACGCAGGGTGGGTATTCTGTCATCTCCAAATGAGAAGGAACAGATGTATTGTCAGATCATACATCATGGCTAGTCATTAACTTTTATTATCTTTATAAAAATGTTCCATTTTAAGCATACCTGGTATTTGGAAGTGTGTTGTACATCCATCACACTTCCAGTGTTTCTTTTCCTTTTCTTTTTTTCATTTTTGGTTTTTCAAGACAGGGTTTCTCTGTGTGGCCCTGACTGTCCTGGAACTCATTCTCTAGACCAGGCTGTCCTTGAACCCAGAGGTCCACCTTCCTCATCTCCTAAGTGCTGGGATTAAAGGCATGTGCCACCACTGCCCGGTGACGGTGACATCCATTGTTTTGAACAGCATGACCCTGAACTGAGTGTCTGATGATTATTGGTGTATGCCTGTCTGAGAGGACTGAGTCTAGTGGGTGGAAATGGAGGGATGGTGGTCCTAGGGGAATCAAATACACAGTTACTTCTCAGATCAGTTCAGTAAATTCCCTTCAGTGTTTCCTGTGTGTTTAACATTGGTTTAGGGACTGTGACTTGGTAAATTTCATTTCAAGCAGTGTCTAAAGCTGTACACTATGGTAGATAATTAACCTGGTATAAACATGTATCAGTGCAATAAGACCTGCACAATATGGGGCCGGTCAGCATTCCATCACAGACAGGAGTGGTTCATGAGACTCCACCCCTTCTTGAAGAGCTACTGCCACTAATGGTCGATAGCGGGAGGGAGTCACTTTTATTCGTGGTTAGTTGCTGGTAAGGTGTCTGTGCTCCAGTACATATCCAGTACATAACTCCATCCATGCTTATTCTAGCAACTCTCAACTAGGAGAGGCACAAGAAAGAAAAACAGAACAAACACGAGATACAAAATAGGACTTGTTAGGGCGAAGTGGGTTCAGTGAGAGTGGATGAGGAGCAGAACTGGTAAAATGGCCAAAGTACATCGTCTACTTATATGGAATTGTCAAAGACTAATGAGGGTTAAAGAGGACCGTGTTAGCGCAGAGGAAGGGGGGAGAGTAAACCCGTTGTCCAAGACAAATAGCTGGCCTAACTGAATTCTTAAATTTTTCTCTGAGTGTGGAGAAAAATAAATTGATAAGGTTGTTGATTAAACATTAAGTGGAAATGATAAATGTGGTAAAATAAGCCTGTGTGGCAGCTTCATGGTTCTCAGATTTTTAATTAGCAAATTCAAATTATTAGTTTTCTCGGTTCTCGGTTCTTGTTATTCCTTGAGAATCCTGACACCCTGGAGTTTTCTTGATTTGGAGATTGTTGTGTGTCCATGTGGCCATCTTAATTGATGGCTCATTTTTAGCTCTGTGTTTTTCTCAAGGGAGTTGCAATATCCGACTTTATGGGTAGAAGCTTACAGCAGAAATGGGGATGAGCTCTTGGGTGGCATTTGTACAGTGTCCCTGTATGAAACATATCTCCTGATACCTAGTAATAGAGTCAAATGCCAAAATCCTGCCCATAGTGGCCATCATGACGCTGTCGCCAACAGTCATTTTATCAGGAGCGCTGGCCCTTCAGCCGGGGACAGCTCTGCTTCTCCATTGCCACAGCTGCCACCTCATCCTAATCTGCCCTCACCCACATGGAGAAGGCATCCTTCATTCTTCCTCTACTTTCATCTGATATCTCTAACTCTAGGGTGTTCAACCCCACAGCTCAGGGTAGTTATGGATGTAGCCCAATGAAGAAGCATAAACTTACTTAAAACATTAGGAGAAATGGTTTTTGGTTTTGGTTTTTGGTTTTTGGGTTGTTTTGTTTTGCATTTTTTGGTTACCCAGTTGTGTGGTTCTTGAGTATGAACAATGATATACAAAATAAAATGTACATATATGCTCACTATTTAGGCTGATATATGGCTTCCATTTCAGGGTGGTGTGCAACTTCCAGTGTTTATCTTCCAAGTTCAGTGTAAATGTGAGACCAAAATGGGCCATCTTAGAAATAAGACCAAAATGCTTTCACCCAAAAACTAAGGCCTAAGGTTTCTCCTTCTAGGAATAGGCCATTAGTTACTGAAAAAAGTCAGTCCAGATTCCAGAAACCAGGAAGTGTAAAAGTACAAGGTCAAGGACTGCCGGACTGTGGAATGTCCACTCCCTGGCCCCCTAGGTAACTGTTTAACATAGAATGTCCCAACCCTAGTTTCCATAGTGACTGTGTAATCACCAGATGCCCCCACCTGAGGGCAACCCACCACCCGCTTTGTAAGATTAAGCCATGATTTCTAGAATGCCCCTAGAAGCGAGCCAATCAGAATTGTACCCGTACTAGCATGTAACCTTGTGATTTTTCCCTTTAAAAACTGAGCTTGCAGACAGGTGGGCACTTCCTCCAGCCTCCACTGCGTTGGATGTATTGGACGAAGTCCCTGCCTAGGCTTGTATTGGATATCCAGAATTAAACCTTGCTTTTGCATTCCGGCATGCTCGTCTTTGGTGGTCTCTCTGAGGGTCACGATCTGGGCACAACATAAGTAGCGCCATAAGGTGTTGCATGTAGAGGCTAGAGAAATGACTCAGCAGTTAAGAGGACTCGCTGCTTTTGCTTGATTCCCAGTACCCACATGGTGGCTTACAACCCATTGTCATTCCAGTTCCAGGGGATCCAACGCTCTCTTCTGGCATGGGTCCCTAGCACCCACATATGCTGTGTGGGTGTAGCGATAATGCCCGCGCTACCACCACCGGTTCACCATGTCCGAGCGAGGGGCTGTGGATCGAAAAACAGAGACA
>CABHPQ010170539.1:0-41869 GCA_902168405.1 Peromyscus aztecus | reverse complement strand
CTTTGTTCCCCCTTAGTGGGTGGATTTTTTTTTTTTTCAGGCAGTATAGGTTATCTGTTGCCTTTCTGTCTAATTTTCTTTGGTTCCAGGTATAGGACATCTTTTTTAAGTGTAAATTATGTTTTCATGTTTTTGTTCCATTGTCAGATATGTGTCAGGTGAAAGACTAGAGGGTCCCAAGATACTCTCTCTCTTTCAGATTGCACTAGCAAGCTTTTATGAGGATGGAGGGGATGAAGACATTGTGACCATTTCACAGGCAACCCCAAGTTCAGTGTCCAGAGGCACAGCTCCCAGGTAAGGACCAACTTCAGTTGCTACTTGAGTTTCTGACTTGACAGAGGGTTCAGGCCTAGGTGTATGAAGAGGTTTGAAGATCTACTTAAGAGAACGTAGGGGTGTAAGGGTCTACCTGTTTTTTTGTTTTTAATGTATGTGGGTGTTCTGCCTACATGTATGTCTGTGCACTGTGGAGGCCAGAAGGCATTGGGTTCCCTGGAACTGGAATTAATGGATGGTTGTGTGCCACCATGTGGATGCTGGAACTTGAACTGAGGGTCATCTGGGAGAGCATTCAGTGCTCCTAACCACTAGGCCTTGTCTTTAGCTCCTGCTTAAGTTAAGGTCTTTGTGTTCATGACTGTCTTGTCTCTGAAGTTTTCATTCCTTTGTGGCTGCTGCAATATCAATGAGCTTAGATGACTTTAGGAATGCCCAACACCCTATTACGATGATTGTGGAAAAAAAAATCTGTGTGATCCACCTTTCCTGAAGTTGACTAGGGAAAGTAAACTTACCATGTTGTGGTACATCACCTTTCTTCGACCTTTGGCTCACTGCAGGAGAACATTAGTCTTCTCAATTGCAGTCAGGGATTCTTCCCACAGAAGTGTCTGAGCTCCCAGAACTCATATGCTTTTAGTCTAATTGCACTAACTCTCTAGAGTATGTTTTAGCCAGAAAACTTTGCTGGGTTTGAATTTAACTCCAAAATGCAGAAAGACTGTCTCTGCCATGAAGTGGTGAATTCTCTCTTGGAGGGCCTCTGAGCTTTAAAGTACATTTCTTTCCTTTGAGAAACATAACACTAAATCTCATTGGTTCTTTGCACCTTTCCCTGCCTTTGGTTTCCACAGAAGAGAGGTTATAGGAAAGTGATCTTTTGGTTATTTGCAGGTGCTAGGCTATGAGGTATTGATAAAATATTATAATGTTATTGCTGGGTGGGAGGCGACAGGGGACGGACGGACATTTTAAAGGTATGGGCTACTGGCAAAGGTGGCTAATTTCTTGGGATCTAGCTCTTTGATCCAACCTCACTGTTGGGTTATTGGTGTGTCAAAAGTACCATGGAGGAGAAGTTGAAATGTAGCCTCATATGTCAGTCTTTTGCTCCCTTCTTTTCCCCTGCAGTCCAAAAGTCTTAGCACAGCAGGGTTTATTAGAATAGGGCCAAGGAGGCTGATTGCCAGGTTCAGAACCCCAGCTCAGACTTGTGACTGTAAACTGGGTGTTTATCTCAGCCCCTCAGTTTTTTAAACTGTCAAATGGAAATGCTAATAGTGTCTGCCACTTGACAGAGTCAGTGAATTTCTACTTATATAGCAAGCCAGGCATTGTGGCACACACCTTTAATCCTAGCATTTGGGAGGTGGATCTCTGAGTTCAAAACCAGCCTGGCCTACATTAGTGAGCTCCAGGACAGCCACAACTATGTAAAGAGACCTTGACTCAAAAACAACAACAAAAAAAAGCCAGACATGGTGGTATACTTCCTTAATCCCAGCACTTGAGGCAGAAACAGGTGGATCTCTGAAACCCTGTCCCCCAAAAGCCAAAACAAAAAAAAAAAAAAACAAACGAAAAATATCCAACAACTTTATGTAGCACTTAGAGTATAATATGTTGCCTGCTAGTACTGACACTATAGCCTGCCTCATTCCATAATAGGCAGATACATGCATGTGGGAAAGTGTATGTGCATGCATGTGTGCTTTAAAAGTAAGACAACCAAGGAACTACAGCTAAACATTAGCATTAAGCTTGAAAAGAATATAAGACTGGATGCACATTCAGGCCTATTGGCCTCACCTTACTGTTTTGGTTAAGCCCTAAACTTGATAGTGGGCTTCGGTGAAGCAAGGAAAGGAAGGAAAAGGGACGTGGTTTGTTATGTCATTGTCTTTGTTTGGGAGAAACTGAACTGTACTAGCACCTCAAAGGAATTTGATGTGCGTATGGAGTGGGGGTGGGGGGAGCTGCTCTCCAACCTTTGACCTAGCTGTTACAGAACACTTAGCCTGCTGCTGACTGATCCCTGTTCACCTGTGATCTACCTTTCATGTTGTTTCTGATGCCAAGTAAGAACACTCAGTCACTATGCTCCTCCTTTGACTCTAGAATGGAGCATTTAGTGCGGAGCCCCTGAGCCTCTAGGAGGGGTCTAGAAAGGGGCAGAAGAATGTCTTTAGATTGAAATGACTGTAGGTACAGGTTTAACTATACTTTGACAGCTGTCTTCTGTCAAGAGAGTCTATTAGATTCTCAAGGCATGAAGTGTTTTGCATAACTGTTACTTTGGGAGGAAATGGAAGTTCACTATGTCGCTGTCATTACTGAGCACTTAGTAAGTGCCAGCCCCTGAGTTAAGCCTTTGTACATGGTTTTTCAGTTGTTAACCACCTTGTGAGGTGAGACTGTACTGTCCCCCTTGTATAGATGAGGACACACAGGAGCTGGGCTTCTTCCCCAGATCACACAAGCCAGTCAAACGGAGATGAAAGGTCAGAGCTGTCCTACTTCCTGAATCTCAGCTCTCAGCCCCAGCAGGCTACTTCTCATGGACGCTCAGAAGTCCTCCAAAGTTTTCCCTGACTCTGCCTTCCTCATCTTAACCCCTTTTCCTTTCTTAAATCCTTTGTTCCAACCAAACTGAGTTCTTTGATGACTCATCCCTGTCACATGTATGGTTCTGTCTTGGTTGGTGTCTCTTCTCTAAATAGGCTTGCTGGCTCTCTTGCTCTCTGCCTGTCAATCTCAGTGCGCCTCCCATCCCCATGTTTGCCTCCATTTGTGCCCTCTGCTGAGCAGCACGCCACAGCCCTGTTCTCAGAACTCCGCTTGCAACTCCAGTCTGTGCACTCTAGCCGTATCCATGTACTAAGTCACATCTGTCCATGTTGTCTGGAACCCTTGTTGTCACAATTTCACTGAAATTTTTTATCTGAAAATTTAATTTCTAAAAATTTCATCTGAAATTTAACTGAAATTTTTCTAATAAAATTAGAAGAGAGTGAGTATTTCACTCACTATCTGTCTAGTGGTGCCAGGTAGCCTCACCTGTGCTCTTGCCCACCAGTCTCAGGTCAACATGTAGAGTCTTAGAAAAGCTGAGTCACAGCTGCTGCCCTGGTGTTCTCAGGCCCATGTTTATCTAAATCCAAAGCTGCCACATGCTGCCTTCCTGCCCAGCACTTCCCACCCCGTCACTGAATCCAACAAAACCCAACAGTCAGTTATTTTTTTTTTTAAAGATTTATTATGTATACAGCGTGTATGACCAGAAGAGGGCACCAGATCTCATTACAGATGGTTGTGAGCCACCATGTGGTTGCTGGGAATTGAACTCAGGACCTCTGGAAGAACAGTCAGTGCTCTTAACCTCTGAGCCATCTCTCCAGCCCAACGTTATTTTTTAATCCCTCTTTGATCTAACAGAACCTATGCTTGTTAAAGTTTCAGGACCTGCATTATCCCCTTCCCTAAGACTATATTGTTCAATAGGCTACCATTAGCATCTTGTAGCTATTTAAATTAATTAAAGTTAAGTAAAGCAAATGTTTAGTTATTTATTTGCACTCACTGTATTTTATTTTTCCAGACAGGCTCTTTACATGTAGCGAGGGCTGGCTACATATAAAGTAGTTTGCTGTTCTCCTGCCTCAGCCTCCTAAGTATCGAGATTATAGGTGTGTACCACCATGCTTGGGCCTTACCACACTTCAGATGCTGAATGGCCAAAATGATAATCCTGTGTCTTTCTGGTTGAACATGTAGATAGAGCATTTCCATAGTCACAGAAAGGAGCTGCCATAGAACTAAGATGGCCAGCTTTAAAGCAGAGCATATACTAAGGGACTTGGACTTTTGTGCTGCTTCAGGATACCAGGGACCCTGGGGGGAGGGGTAGGTAGTTAATGCCTCCAAATGAAGATCATTAAATAGAAGGTTCTGACGTTGATAATGCCCCAGCTCATTTGTGCCATAAGGGGATTCTCCAAAGCTTTACCCCAGAGTATTGTTCTCAAACTTGAGACCCCTTTCCATCCTCAGCAGGGACTATGCAAGGCACCACTGCAGAGTTCTGAGTCCAGAGATTTAGTGTGGGGTTAAGGATTCACAGATTCATTTTGGGAGCTCTTGGCACTTCTGATCTAAGTATTGCACTTAGAATTGCTTCAGAAAAGTAGTCCCTAAGTGCACCATAGCATGCAGAGGTCTCTACATGTATCAGCACCCCAGCAGTACCCAGAAAGCCCAAGAGGTTGGTGCTGGCATTATGTCCATTTACATATGAGAAAGTGAAGGCTTAGAGAATTTAAATAGAGAATTAAATGTCCAAAATCCCAAAGTAGGGGGCAGAATTAGGATGGACCATCTGTACCAACACCAAAATATGTCAGTTGCTTCTGGATTTGGATATATAGGTTTAGGAGAAAGGGAAAATCCATATGGAGAGTGTGTTATTTGCTCAAGCAGGTATATTTGTGTGTATGAATGTGTTTAACAACAAAGCAGTAGCAATTTTTTCCATAGATTCTGTCCTAGCCTGTCATTCATTCAAAGAGACCTGGGAAACTGAGTGGAAGTTGCCTCTCCAGGCATTAGTGTAGTCGTTATCACTGGGACCCTTTGTACTGTCATATTCCCTCACAGAGTACCTAGGAGGTTACTCTCAACTAACTCAAGCAGCAGCTGTGTTTGCTGTGGGTTTTATCTTCTCGTTTCTAACGGATGAAGCCTCAGTTTCTCTTGTCCTCTAATTGCTTCATGGAAACAAATCTTTAAGACATAGCTGTAACTTCCTTGTTAGTAAACAGCTATTCCTCTGTCTGGCCCTGTGAACCTGAATTTCCCCTTTCTCATTCTGCATTCTAGGAAAACTACTTTTCCCAAGGAATAATGGAATTTTTTTTCATCTTTATAAATGAAATGCATGTCTCATGGTCCTTAAACTTTTGTTCACTGAGGTCCAAACAAGGAAGAAATTAGCAATTGAAAACAATGTTAGCAGAGCTAACCCCTCAAGCCTCCCCCTCTGCAGCCTTCAGGACTCTGTTTTCTCCCCCTGAATATTAATAATAATACTGTTCTTGCCAGGTGAGGTGCCTCGTGCCTATAATCTGAGCACCTGGGAGACGGAGGCATGAGGATCTAAACAACAGAACCTTTTTGACTTATCCTGCAGTAGAAGCAGGCAGGGAGCTTCTCTTCTCCAGGGCTGCCTGCCAGCCGCACATTCATTCTCCACGACTCCTTGACCTTTCTCTAGTATGTTACTCTCTTGTTTCTGCGTTTACATGTGTGTTTCCATAATGCTATTTTAGTCCCCTTTCCCACTGTCTCCACCATCCTTTTTCCACTCAGTTGCTTCTCCTCCAGTCCTTAGTGATGGTCCAAATGTGTCTTTTTTCTAGGAAGCCTTTCTTGGTGTTCTGTCTCCCCGACACTAGACAAGAGGCTTTGTGTTCATAAGGTCATATGTACTGGCACAGCCGCTGTTGTGCAGCATCATAGTAGATAGTTTCGTGACTTGTCTGTGCCACTAGCCTAGAAGAACTATGTCTAATTATCTTTATAAATCCAACACTTAGTTGGTGCCTAGCATGTTAAAAATTAAAATGATAACTATTCAGTAGTAAGAAAAAAAATTATGTGTATGTGTGTGCACCATGTGCATGCCTGGTGCCTGCCAAGTTCAGAAGAGTGTTGGATTCCCTAGAACTGAGAGCCACCATCTGTGTGCTGAGAACTGAACCTGGGTCCCCTGCAAGAGCATCAAGTGCTCTTAACCACTGAGCCATCTCTAACCCTCAATAGTAAGTTTTAAAATTAGTAAATGCCTCATTCCCAGAACAGCTTAAATTGGATTCCACTTTACCTCACAGTAGTACTTGCTAAGTTGGTCTCAGTCCTGTGTGACCTTAACAGACAAATGCCACATTCTTTGTTATCTAAACTTAGGTCAGTCTTCCATCTGTGTTGTCTTCACACCACAACATCTTAACCCTAGTGTCCAGCTCCCCAACTGACCATAGGCGTTGCTTTTCTGTAACTATTCCTGAAATAATTTTGCTCCTTTCTGTCTCCAGTGATAATAGAGTGACGTCCTTCAGAGACCTTATTCATGACCAAGATGAGGAGGAGGAGGAAGAGGAGGGGCAGAGGTAAGGCTTTGAAAGGGAGCACAGTTTATAGGGCATATACAGTGGTGCTTAAATCACCTAGGATTTTGTGTGAGAGACATGTTCACTATTGCCAGCCCTCACTGCTGTGTGTAGGGGGTATGATAGCCTAAGAACAGTGTGCTCCATGTAGTTTAGAAGTAATCTCTATCTCATTGCTACGTATGTGCGGCCACCCAACCCCCACCCCCGCACACCCAAAGGGAAAAAAATGTTCTGGGCTTTGCTCAATCTATTTATTTATTTATTTCTAATTGTTACAATGTTTGCTGAAGAATATTATGGGAAGGGAAACAGAAGCTCTAAGAATGGAAAAGTTACCCTTAAGATTACAATGCAGAAATAGCCAAGAGGCTACTTGTGTTGTATTTCTATTCACATAAATAAATCACACAATAAGTAGGAAAATGGGGTTATAAATATATATTCTCACAACACAGTCATATTGCTTTCACTTTTAGAATGTTGTAATGGAATTATTGTTTCATTGTGGAAAATAGGAGACTCATAGAATGAAGATTATAGCATTTATTTGATAATTCATTAATATTTTGGTATGTTCCCATGCAGTCCTTGTTCTGAGTATAGACTTTTGTGTTTTACATGGTGAAGATGATTTTGTTTTCTTGTGTTGCATTACTCAAGTCTTACAGACACTTCCCTGCTGACATTGAAATTCCTGTTTTCCATAACTTTGCTAGCCCCTATGTCCACTGGTTAGTGTGTAGTGTGTCCATACTACTGTAAATATCAGTGCTGTGAGCATCTTTGTATATTCATCTTTGACCACTTTTGAATTTTTTTTTTTTTTTTAACGGTAATTCCTCTAACAAAAATACCAGGTCAGGAACATAAATACTTTTAAGGCTGTTGATCACAGCTTCCCAGTTCTTAAGCCAAGACTTAAAGATCCCTTAACTAAGTAAGGCTTTTCAGTCCAGGCAGAACTGTATTTACCTGGATTGAACAAGAATAAACTGGCTGTAGCCTCATTTCTCAGGTGTTTGTTCTCCATGGGTCTGCTTTGGTCTGCCAAACATTCCTCAGGGAGTAGAAGATAACCATTGTGGAAATGTAGTGACCTCACCGTGGAGGTCTGAGAAGTCGCTTGTGTTCTGTTTCAGCCATGTAGTGCTTCACACTACCTCAGAACTTTGCTTTAAATAT
This sequence comes from Peromyscus aztecus, assembly GCA_902168405.1. Lineage (NCBI taxonomy): Eukaryota > Metazoa > Chordata > Mammalia > Rodentia > Cricetidae > Peromyscus > Peromyscus aztecus. The sequence goes on along the minus strand of CABHPQ010170539.1, from coordinate 34,238 downwards.
ACTGGAGACTCTGGGGTGTTGTTCATTTCAAGGTTTTGTACTCCTCAAGTAGAAGGCACTGACTATCACCTGTCTGACTGCCTAGTTCCCCAATACCACCTCTACCTTTTCCAGCTTGGTCATGTCTGCCATTTTGACCTTCCATTAATCACATCCCTATAGCTTCTCTGGCTTCTACACACTTTAGACGTGAAACATTAAACAGAGCTTAAGCTGTTTCTCCTGTTCTGGAGTAATTATGAGGAATTAGAAGACCAAGATTAATTTTTACAAATTCCCACTGGCCCCTTTTAGAGACATATTGCAGAATTAGCTTAAGAATGATGAAGAGAGGTGGTGGTAGCATATGCCTTTAATCCCAGCACTTGGGAGGCAGAGGCAGGCAGATCTCTATGAATTCGAGACCAACTTGATCTACAGAGCGAGTTCCAGGACAGCCAGGGCTACACAGAGAAACCCTGTTCTGAAAAACCAAAAATAAGATGAGGAAGCAGCTACATGACAACTCATTCTTAGGTCTAGATTAGTGAAAAAGTACTAACTTAATCTCAAGCTGGTCTTGAACCACTAGAACACCTGGTGTGGGAAACTTGGAGCTTATTTTTGAGATTGGAGCTTCCCTGGCTTCTAGTATGTCTCCTGAGGCTCCCAGTGTACGTCGTCAGATTGGCAGGTGCAGCGAGTCTTGGGGAGTTGTTGGTGTGGTGTCAGTCTGCCTCACATGTGTGCATTGTTCTGCTTGTTCTTTTGCATACATCTGCTGATTTGAACCTCACGACCTTGACTTAAGGAGCAGGTAGGTAGGGCATGTAATCCTTCTCTCATTCCAAAGCAAGAAAATGTGCGAGCAGTGCACTGGCTTATTACTTAGGTCACACAGTTGTCAAGCTAGGACTGGATCCTAGCTGCTTGTACTAACTACACCACTACCATTAATCCAGAGCTCTTAGAGTTAGCTGCTTCTGACTTGGACCATAGCTGCTGCCTTCTGGACAGGGGCCTCCAGATGGATGATCCTTGCTGAAACTCTCCTGCACTGATGTGTTGTGCATGCCTGGAATGTTCTTCCCTCATCTCTCCACCTGATAACATCGTCCTCAAAGGGCTCAGGGAATACCTAGGCAGCCTTAACTTTCGTGTTGTGCCTCGTGTCTCTCCCGCGCTCCCCCCTCCGCACTGTGCCAGAGACCCTCCTTACCAACTTCATGGCTGCTCCCATTGCATCATGCCTGCCTGCATCCTTACATGTGTTCCTAGCTAGCCAGTAAGTTATTAAAGACAAGAAGCATTGTACCCTTGGCTTCAGTGAACCCAGAGCCTGGGGCATCTTCTGTTCATCTTCTGGTGTGTTTGGCATTTTCTACACAGGTTTTATGCTGGGGGCTCAGAGAGAAGTGGACAGCAGATTGTTGGCCCTCCCCGGAAGAAAAGTCCCAACGAGCTGGTGGATGATCTCTTTAAGGGTGCCAAAGAGCACGGGGCTGTAGCTGTGGAGCGAGTGACCAAGAGCCCCGGAGAGACCAGTAAACCGAGAGTGAGCATAAGAGTCGTTGTGCCCCAAGGATTGAATTTCACAGTGATGACTGAGGCCTGCTTCCTCCAGCAGTGACTGGTTCTTTGTTTTTCTCACTTTGCTACTGATTCTCCTATGTAGGAGACTGGTGTGGCCTGTATTCTGGATCAGTTCTTAGAAACACACCTATGCAATTGGACCAACTTAGTGTTTTCCTTTATTTCACTGTAATTAAATTCACTACCAGTTTTTATGTAAAAATCTCTGTCCTTGGGAAAATCAAAAAGTCATTGGTGTTATCCTATAACCCAAATTCCTGCATAGCCATTATTACTAAGAGGTTGGTGGTAGCTGTTCTCTTTAGCTGGGCATTCCAGCTTTCACCTCTTAACCTGGCCCTGTGACCAGTGAGTTTGATATCCAGTAGTTAACATGCTTTCTGCCTCATCCCAAATGTGTCTTTGTACCTGAGTAACTCCGCCACCAAGTGTTTATGAATGTGTCCTTTATAGCCATTTGCAGGAGGGGGCTACCGCCTTGGAGCAGCACCAGAGGAAGAGTCTGCCTATGTGGCAGGAGAAAGAAGGCGACATTCGGGCCAAGATGTAAGTGTCTGTCTTCCTTGGGGATTACTTGTGGGCTGTTCATTGTGCCCATTTTCAGAAGGGATTGGTCACGTGTGTATGAACAGGCAGCCTCTGAAAGAGGAGCTTGCAGAAACAGTGTCCTTGCTGTGGCCTGGACGGGGACTTACCATAAGAATGAGACAGTTTTCACTTGGTGGGCAGAAGGCCAGGGCAAAGGGTAGGGAGAAGGATGGATGTCGGAAGGTTTTTGAGCATTCTGTGGCTCTCAGACAAAAGGGCAGTGTGTGGAGATTCCTCTGGTGAATTGGCATAGATTGAGGAGAATGCCAAAGAAGGCCTGAAATATGGATGGGCTTTGTTTTGTTTCGTTTTGCTTGCATTTTCTTTATTTTCCACGTACATTCACACACACACACCCATGTAATGATACGATATAATTTGAGTCTTTAAAAATTTTTAACAGTATGCTACAAAATACTTTGATGTTGCTTTGTGTCCATTCATTTCTATTAATTTAAATAATTTAAGTTTTATTCCAAATAAAGTCAAGCAGGTTAAGAGAATAAAACTTTTATAGACTTGTAGCTGTTGTCACCAAGGCATTGGTTGCCAGCCCTCCAGACCCTTTTCTGTAAGTGTGATAGGGAGTTGTTGACAAATTATAGATTTCTTTTTTTCTTGAGATTTATTTTTATTTTTGAATTGTGTAGAGGGGGCAGGGGATATGTCTATTGAGTACAGAGGCCAGAAGAGGGTGTTTGATCTTCAGAAGCTGGAGTTATAAGCAGTTGTGAGCTATCTGACATGGGGCTGGGAACCAAACTTGGGTCTTCTGCAAGAGCACTGCATGCTCTTGAGCACTGAGCCATCTCTCCAACCCCAGGTATCATTTTTAATAACTGCAAAAATAGGTCAGGACTAGATTTGACACTGGAGTTGCATGTAGTGCAAGCTGTACATGAAGCACATTGGCAGCCCTGCAGTTAAGGATCCCAGGTGTGATTTGCATCATCTACTGTATAGTCACCTTGCTAGCAAAGTCTCCTTAAAACTGCCCATTTCTCCCAGCCTGTGTCATAACATGGTCCTAGGTAGGTTGGTGCTTACACACTTGGTTGTTACTCCTTTTTATTCATGTGCACATCTGTCTGACTTGCTGGTTTATAGTACTGTGGTGAAATAGTGAAAACCCAGCCATTTGCAGGTTCCTCGTGCGTTCTCTAAGTTCTTGTCATTGTCACTGACTGCTTCCCTCCGGTTGTCACAGGTTCATGTTGTGCTAAAGCTCTGGAAAACTGGATTCAGCCTTGACAATGGTGAACTCCGAAGCTACCAAGACCCATCCAATGCCCAGTTTCTGGAGTCTATCCGTAGAGGGTAAGTGGAAAAGCCCATGTTAGTCTCATTCAGTGAATGAGATGTCAGGTGAGAAAGGAAGAAACAGTATTTCTTTGAAAAATAAAATTGTTGAAGCAGATTTAGCACAGTTGACATAAAAATTCACAAGTCACTCTAAAAAACTTTGTCCGTTTTTTGCCTTTTGCTCTGAGGCAAAGCTAAGTAGGCCATGCTGTGACTGAGCAGGTGGGGAAGGTAGAGTCAGGCAGGTAGCCACTTACAAAGCCAGACCCTGGTGATTCTACCATGACCAGTCTCCCTCTCCTCAGGCCGCTAGGTGTGAGATGTTGTGCCAGCTGTGGGGTTAGGGTCCCCCTCACCTTCTTCCCAGTTCTTCTCTTCCTCATGGAAGTCCTGAGGGATATAGAAGGGAGACAGAGAGATGGAGAGACAAAGAGGAGGGAAAAGGGCTTGAGACAGCAAAGGGACTGAGAGGTTGGTTCTCACCTTGTGCACTGTTCCCAGTTTGCTTTCTGTTGCTGTGGGTAAACACATAACCAAAGGCAACTTAAGGGAGAAGGAGATTTGTTTCAGCTTACACCCTTAGGTAACAAGCTGCTCACTGACTCCTGCTTGACTGGCTTTCTTATATAGCCAGATTCACCTGCTGAGAGATGGTGTGGTCCTCAGTGGGCTGGGCCCTCCCATATCATTTGTCAATGTAGAAAATCTCTCAGAGACATGGCCACAGGCCAATCTGGGCAAAGCAGTTCTTCACTTAAGGTTCCCTCTTCCCAGATCACTCTAGGTGGTATCAAGTTGATAATAAAAACTTAACCAGGACACACATAGCTAGTGTGTCCATCCTGCTTACAATGAAACCCAACATTGCCTTTTCCCTCAGGGAGGTGCCTGCAGAGCTTCGGAGGTTAGCTCATGGTGGGCAGGTGAACTTGGATATGGAGGACCATCGGGATGAGGACTTCGTGAAGCCCAAGGGAGCTTTCAAAGCATTTACTGGCGAGGGCCAGAAACTGGGCAGGTGAGAAGCAGTTGGACTGTCAGTCCCACCAGCCAATCCCATGTGCTCACTGTGAAGAGCTCCTCATTGCTTACAGAGTAGTTGAGTTTATTTCTGGGGAGGAAGAGAAAGGAGAGTATGGGTTGTGGAGTCTACAGACCTGAGTTAAGTCTCTCTCTGTTTTACTTTATAGTTGTGTGGCCCTTAGGGTGCATAGCCTCGGTTTCCTCAGCTGTAAATTGGGATTGATAAGAGTCCTTACCCCACAGAACTATTGTTGAGGGGAATAAAGGAGCTGATGTATGTAGAACTGCCTGGCATGAGCAGTAAGTGTAACATAACTGCTGCTTTGACTCAGAATCGGAGTGTTGGGGAAGCTGGGATCTCCTAGATGCTAAGCCTAGAATAAGCATACTGGGGTTAAGGAACTTCTAACTTCCTTATCCAACACTGCCTCCCAGGAGTATTGCTCAGGATGCACGGGAGCACAGGGACATTATCGCTTTTGGAAAGGCTGCTACTCATTGTCCTGGCAGCTCAGCAACTCTTAGGACTACTGTTTTTTTGTTTTTTTGTTTTTTTTTGTTTTGTTTTTTTGGTTTTTCGAGACAGGGTTTCTCTGTGTAGCTTTGCGCCTCTCCTGGAGCTCACTTGGTAGCCCAGGCTCCACCTGGCTCTGCCTCCCGAGTGCTGGGATTAAAGGTGTGCGCCACCAACACAGAGATCCACCTGGCTCTGCCTCCCGAGTGCTGGGATTAAAGGCGTGCACCACCACCGCCCGGCTCGGACTACTGTTTTTTTGTTACTGCCTTAACACTAACATCCAGAAATGTTCAATTAGTATCTGAAAAATACGCCTTTCTACTCTTACTTACTTGTGTAATGTGTTTGCACACACTCACGGGTGCTCCTTAGTTCATTGGAGACAAGGATTCTGAGACCCTTTCCACTTCCTGCCTTTTACTTCCTGAGCATGAGGTGTACAGCAGTTTGTTCTGCTGTCTAGGCTTTGCTCTTGCCATTTGGTATTCCTACCTTTGGAAACAGACACTCAGAACTGAGCGGACTAAAGTCTTTGTAAGTTCATTGCCTCAAGTATTTAGTTACAGTGATGAGAGGCTGACTGGTACATGTGCTCTTTTATCCCTACTTTCTCTTCTCTCTCCTCTTCTCCTGACTCTCCTTGTACCCTTCCCACTCACTCACCCACAGCCACCTTTCCATTTTCATGTCATTTGTGTCCTTCTCTTCCTCTACTACTTCACCCCCTCTCATGTCCTCACCCCTGACAGAAAAACTGTGTTAGAAATAAAATACATCAATGCATCTCCTGATAGAGAATGATAACCGTACTTCACTGGTTAGGCCAGAGTAGGGATATACATTAAACTAATGTCCATACATAATATTTTCCCCTACTTCTGGTCTACAGTGGAGTGTGGTTGTATTTTTACTCCTTCATTTCTGCTGCTTGCCTAATTTGCCCTCCTGTAATGTAACAGTGCTTGCTGGAACATTTAGGAAATTTGCTAACACTAAGAACAACATTGCAGTACAAGTCTCTGTAGGTAAATCTTCACTTTTAGCTTGCATATGAAGACTGGGATAAAAAGTTTTATGTAGCCAAGTGACATGGGAGTTCGTCCTCCGAGAGTGAGTCAGGTGCAGGCGGACATACTAGAGGATGACTTCCCGAAGAGCGTAGCCCAACCAGTCGCTTGTCAGGCTGTGCCAAGGCTGCCTTGGTCACAGACTTGGACTGCGTCCTCCAAGCACCACTTCACTGAGGTTGAGACCTGATCTGTGGGTTCGTTAGCCTCTCGACAGTCTCATCTCTGCTCCCACAGGCTGTCGTCTTTCTAGTCTTTGTCGTGAGCACCTGACCTGAGTGGTTGTTGCTTGGATTCTGAGGTAAATATATTAGGTGACAGGATTCTACCTTTCTTAGTCACTGACAATAGCATCAGAAGCAAGTTCAGGCGCATAACAGTTGCTCAGTGAGAACCCAGAGATTTCTGCCTGAGAGGGCTTTGTTTCTACACTGCCCTGATGTGCTCCATTCTCCTCAGCACGGCCCCCCAGGTATTGAACACCAGCTCTCCAGCCCAGCAAGCAGAAAATGAAGCCAAAGCCAGCTCATCCATCTTAATCAATGAGGCAGAACCTACTACGAACATCCAAATCCGCCTTGCAGATGGTGGGAGGCTGGTGCAGAAATTCAACCACAGCCACAGGTATTTTGCACTGTCTGGACTACCTTTTGTCAGCATGTCCTAGAGTCTGGCATAGACCTGTGGGAAGCAGGCAGCAGCGGGGTTCACATCTCATCTGTAGGTCTGATTCCTCATCAGGATTAAGCCACCACACTCTTTATTCAAAGGAAGTACCTCTGGTTTTAAAGATAGTGAAACTGAGGCACCATGAAATGAAGAGAATAGCAGGAGAGGTGCCAGTGAGCTGTTAACAGTGAAGATACTTGGTAGCTCCTTTCTCCAAAACAGGGCCTCTAAGTTTCATCCAAGTTGGGTCAGCTAAGCCAGGTGTGGATCAGTGAGTAGTCTGGCAATTCTTGAGTGCTGACCAGATGGGCTTATGGGATAAAGGTGTAAAGCAAGTCCAAAGATCTTCCTCCTAGATTCTTCCAAAATATCCTTAATATTGGTGCTTCCCTCTGAGAGAGTTGGGATCCATCTTAACCAGTTACTACTTCAGTTTTACCTCACTGGTTAACCCCACCCAGGTGACAGCCTGTGCAGAGTGTGGATGAGAGGTCTAGGCTACATCTTGTATGATGTACTCTCATGGGTCACCATTACATAGTGGCAGAAAGAAGCTTCTGTTGATAGTATCTAGGGAAAAATGCTGTTTCCACTGATTCCATCCTTGTGACTCCCAGGTGCAGGACAGTGCCTGGAGAAGGGGAGAAGGGATTCCTAGGACTAAGGAGTTGCTGGCATACAGTTGAGAAATACCTCCTGTGACATGTGTGCCTTGCTGGGATTCATGGTCTGTAGGCATGGGCAGGAGTCAGGTGGTCCCAGAAATGTGTGCTTACAGCCAGTGCTATGGCAAGATTGGGGGCAATAGGAGGCAGCCCTGCAAAGAGTCCTGAAGTGGAATAGGATAATGAAAGAAGGCAGAATGTAGGAGGAAGGAAGGAAAAGAGAAATAAGGACAAAGGAGGAGAGCAGAATAGGGCAGGCCATAGGACTCCAGGAAGAGAGAGCTTAGGCAGGGGAAGGAATGAGCTGGTGTGCTGCTGGGTGACAGGGAAGCAGGCCTGCATGGTGAGCGGGGCCTCCAGATGTGTTCCTCTTCCCAAGGGCTAGGGTTAGGGGCAGCAGCAGAGAACCCTGCTCATCACCTCACACTTACCCTACTCCTCCAGGATCAGCGACATCCGGCTCTTCATCGTGGATGCCCGGCCAGCCATGGCTGCCACCAGCTTTGTCCTTATGACTACCTTTCCTAACAAAGAGCTGGCTGATGAGAACCAGACCCTGAAGGAAGCCAACCTTCTCAACGCTGTCATCGTGCAGCGGTTAACATAACCGCCCAGCTGCTGCCTCACCTTCCTGTGTGTCTCCCATGACTGCAGCCATGCCCATGGGGATCACCTTCCTCCCCCTGTATACACCCAGCCCTTCCAGTGCCACGTCTCATGTGTAGCTCTGGGCTTTTAGACTTCAGTTGGACATATGTTTTCTCTTTAGTTGTATTTCCTGGGTTTTTGTGGTGATCAATGGACTTTAAAGAAAAAAAATAAAAACAACCAAAAAAGTTGAAGGATTACCACCAATCCTGTTGTACAGAAACTCTTCCACTGGAACTATATTTGATTGTTAGAAAATCTTATCTTGGAGCATGGTAAGGGGACTGTGCATAAAGTCACTGTGGCACACATACTCATCTCCTGGTGTGTTCCTCCTGCCACAGATGGTTGTGTGGAGGACTCCCGCTTCATAGAGAAGGAAGGAGGGGACATGCAGGAAGAGACTGCAGCCACTCCCTTCCATAAGAACATCTCACTTGCCCCAGTCAAACCTAGTAGGAGTCAACATCTGGGGCCAGAGCTGGATGCACAAAACTGAGTTTAGTTAGGATGTCTTTGTCTAAAAGAAAAAAAGTGTAATGTTAATGGCAGATCCAGGTATGGTGATAAGTGTCTCATGTCTGGAGTGCCTTTAACTGTGGTGGTAATTGTAAGAGTCTTAAGCTAGTTTCCTTTGGGCATATGTAATTAATGTCAGCATGTGGCTTTCGGTCACAAGTTCTGTTTCACACTTGTTCCCTGCCCTGCTGACCTCTGACTTAACAGCCGCTTGAGCCACATCCCAGCCTGGCAAAGACCTCCCCCTTGAAGGTGTAAGGAGGATAGCAGGGACCTTGGCTAGAACTCTTCTGCCTCCGTGACTATACTATGCTGTTTCCTGCCCTGCCCTGAGCCAGGAGCCAGCTTGACACTGGGAGCTACTAAGAAACATCCTGAGAGAGGGCCATGGCAAGCGATTCCCTGCTGTGGCTGCAGCATCTACCATGGTATGGTCTCCAGCATGTGAAGGTAACAGAAACAAAGGTCTGGAAAACAAAACTGGCCATTTAAAACCAGAATGAGTACAATAGAGTTTGTCCTTTATATTGAGTTTCTTGGAAGGAAGTTAGCAGCACGTCTGTTCAGTGCTTCACGGGACCCAGGTCTTAGTGGAATGCCATGGGCAAGGTTCCAGAAACTGTGCTGTAATGCCCAGGCCTTGCCGCATAGTTCAGTCCTCTTCCAGCACCTGGTTGCAGCCTAATCTTCGAGTGGTTTGCAAGGGGTCCTGGGTTTTTCCCCTACTTGTGAGTATGGGTGGCAGCTGCTTGAACTTGCCCCAGTCCTGGGCCTGGCCCAAGGCCAGACGGATTGCATAAAATGGGCTCCACGCCCAGGAAGGCTGTTTCTAGCTTCAGGCTTCTGTTCTGGAGGCTCAGATGGAAACATCTGTCCACACTGATGGGCTTTTATAGCATATTCCAACCACTGATCCTGGGCTGTTGAACTCAGGGCAGTTGTCCTCAACTAGAGCATTTTGGATCATCCCCAGCACTGCATGGAAAGTAGGAGAATCACTTGAAATTAAATGGGCCATGCAAAGCATGTATTACAGTGCCTGGATATGTCTTGGTCTGTTAGAAGGATACCTCATATTCACCAGAGTAAAGGTAAGTTAATTATGATGCCTGCTTTTGTTGTTTTCTTTTTTGAGACAGGGCCCCAATGTTACCTCTGGCTGGTCTAGAAGTTACTGTGGAAACTAGGCTACCCTTGATAACAGGTATGCGCCTCCATGCCTGGCTCCATGATGCCTTTTCTAACAACTTCAGTTCAAGCTTGTCCACTGGAACATATTTGATCTTAACTGACTACACCAAAAAACTCACAGGTGGGGTTGTATACATTTGGCTTCCTTAGAAGATGATTTTGGAAGGAAGGAAGCATGTGGGCAGGGACTGGGCACATTCTTGGCTTTAGATGATACTGCCACAGTTCCTTCCCGAGTGTCATTACTTATTTCCTACTACCAGCACTACAGAGATGCCCTTCCCCTGCCAGACTCTACACGGTTACTTGGTATTCTTAAGAAGCAGCTGGTGCAGACTTACAGGCTCCCTGCTGCCCTCTCTGTCCTAACTACCAGATTCAAGACAGCTGCTCTCTTGAGACCCCTTCTCAGGCCCAAATAAAAGGTCTTCCTTCTTGACAATGGATGTGGCTCTCTTAGGATTTGACTCTGACTTCCTATCTCCTTCCAGGCAACACTCAGGTCAAGCCTGAGAAGCAGGGTTGAAAGCACATGGTTAAAGCATCTAACCTGCTCCAAGTCTGAGCCAGCTCCTACATATGATCAGTCTCTGCAGCTTTATCCCTTGGTGCCTCATAGGTGCTCTTTGCCACCCGTCCCCTTCAGCTCCCTGACCAGCTTCCATCAGACCTTACATGCAGTCTGCAGCAATTCCACGGCTCCCCTGACTGCCCCGTGGTCAGCAGTTCTGTCATACCCAGCAGAGGCTCCTTTTACCACTTTAACTGTGTGCTACAGCCTCGCTTTCTAATGCCCTCAGGTGCCTTTGATTCTGCTTGGAAACTCCTAAGGGATCTTGCAAGATCAGCCCCTGCCCACTGCCCTTTGTTATCCCTTCCTTGTTTTTCACTTCTGCCTGATACAGCATATACTCTCCATTTGTGTGTGTTTACTTTGGTCCTCACTAGATCCTAAGCTCTACAAGGGTCTGGTGTTCGGTGGCCCTCACCCACACCTTGACTGTTCAGCAGTAGTAGGGCAGATGAAATTGAAGTTGAGTTGAGATTCATACCGAAAGGATGCAAGTGCCCGGAGTAGCAAATTCTTGGTAACTACAGTTCCTACCCCAATCTCCCCAGTAGGCTCACAGCCAGAAAGGTAGCGTTTTGCCAGGACATTGGTCTCTTTTACTTCTTCCTGTGCAGATGGTAAAAAATGCAGACTAAAACCACATGTACTCAGGAGGTGGGGCATGAACACTCCAGCACCTGGCCTGCCGGTCACTGCCCACTGAGAACCTGGGGTTGATGCCAGCACCAGGACTTAGCTATCACCAATAATGCCAGCGACTGCCATTATTTGAGCACTAACTTTGTACTTTACCTCATTTAGTTTGTCAACACTCAGATTCCAACCATGGTGACCCTTTTATGGAAGATGTAAGATACCAATGGAAAAAATGGGCAGCACTACATTTGAACCACTCACTGCTGGACTACAAAGCCATGATGACCCTTGACCTCAAGGCTCTTCTGCTGTGAAAAAGGCCCAAGGACAGAGGTGGCAGGGATGACAAGGATATGTAGGGATGGAGGAGTCTGGAAGAGAGCACCTGTGAGTTGGGTGGTAAAGGATAGCTGGGGATTGGTTCTTTGAAAGAGGCGAAACCACCAGGTGTGTGGTGCTTGCCTTTAGTCCTAGAACTCTGAGGCAGAGGCAGGTGGATCTCTTCTAAATTCAAGGCCAGTCTGGTCTACATAATGAGTTCCAGGACAGCAAGGGTTATGTAAAGAGACCCTGTCTCAAAAAAACAAAACAAAACAAAAACACAGAAGGGGAGGTGGGAATGGACAGACGGATGGGGCGGGACTTTTTCTCAAGAGCCAGATCTAGCAGACAGGTAGTGTGGACAGGTGGATCTGACTTTGAGCTTAGGTTCCATTTTTAGCTAGGTGTGACTTAAGAGCAGTCACCTAAGCTTCTCTGAGTCTTTGTTTCTCATCTATTAGAGAAATCGTAGTCCCCTCATCCCACACTGGGGGCCAAAGATAACCTGTGAAGCATTTGACTCTAGGAAGAACTTTCTGATGAGTACAGCTACCATCTATTAGGCCCTTAGCAGAGCCAGGCACTGAACACTTGGGCAGGCAAATCAGAGAGGAAAAAGCTTTTCGAGGACACATCTGTAATAGCAGAGCTAAGACTCAAACCAAGGATCCTACACATTCATCCTTGTGCCCTCTCTGCCCTGAGCAGACCTTCAATGCCTCAAGGAAAGTTCCAGCTGAGCAGACTGCAGGAGGTGCTTAGTGTGACCCCCCCTGTGATGGTAAACTGTGATGAAACTGTGTCCCTGAGACAATAGGGGGCCCAGCCTCTCTACAGCCCAAGGTAAGATGCTGTCCACACACAGGGCTTGCAGAGAGATCAAAAGAGTTTCATAGTTTCCCATCCCCCAACAAGTCAAGTTGTTGAAGAATTTTCTTTAAACAAAGTTGCTGAAAGGCAATAAGTCTTCAAAGGAAGGGGAACAAGCTTTCTTCCCCTTACCAGGAAGTAGGATCTCCATGAGACAGCTGGAAAACATGGAGGTGATGTCAGTGCTAGGCCTCTGCCTCATACAGAGCTGGTATGAGTGAGGCTGCAGGCAGAGCGCTGGGTGCCTAGAAAGGTCTGGACCCATAGCCAGCTCGGCTGGACTCCAGGGGACGACTCTGTAGGGACTGAGAGGCCTGTGTGGAAGACTGACCTTAGAATGAGGAATAAGGAGAAACAGTGGGCAGCCAGGGACTTACTTGGCCTTCTCCAGGGATTATAGGCACATGTTCCCAGCACTGGACCAATACCCAAAGAGCCCTGTGTCTCTGGAGAGGGGTTCAGAGCACCTGGCCTACTTCTGGGAGCCTCTCCTGTGACTAGTGTCAGGACCCTGGTACCTCTAAATGAAGTACTCTCTGGACTATGATCTGGAAGTTTTTTTTCCTCTTTTCATTGATGGATGTTTTCATTCTGTTTTTTAGATTTTATTTATTTTTATTTACTGTGCATAGGTGTTTTGCCTATTTATTTGTCTGTGTACCACATGTGTGCTGTGCCCGCAGAGGCTAGGAGAGTATTGAATCCTCTGGAAATGGAGTTACATACAGTTGTAAGCCACCATGCGGCTGCTGGGAACTGAAGAGACTAACCGAGCCATCTCTCAGACCCTGTTGTTGTTTTGTTTGTTTGTTTGTTTGTTTGTTTGTTTGTTTTGGTTGGTTGGTTGGTTGGTTGGTTTGGTTTTTTGAGAAAGGTTTTGTTTGTGTAGCCCTGGCTGTCCTACAACTCTGTAGACCAAACTGACCTTGAACTCAGAGATTGCCTGTCTCTGCCTCCAGAGTGCTGAAATTAAAGGTGTGTGCCACCACTGCCCAGCTGTTTTGCTTTGTTTTTAAATCAGGTAATATATTCATAAAGCTTAAAATATATATGCACGCGCGCACACACACATATATCCTTTCTACTTGATCTCCTATTTGAGATTATCTTTCCCTCTTCACCACAAGGCTCTTATTTATCCCTCCAGACTTCCTATATACAAACCAATACCCACTGTCCACCCTAAGATACAAAACTTTGCACATCTTAACAAACCTATGAAATTAGAATGCATTATGCAATCAGGAAGTCATGCTGTCACCAAAAGCCTTACCCTTCTTGTCCTACCCATATTTTTCCTTTTTTGTCTATCCCCAAAATTGATAGACAAATTCATGCCAAAATAAGCAAGCTGTCAAGTATAAAACTCTAATCTTTGTGCCAGTTAATGAACAGTGGTCTGTCTTTTGTAGTGAGTGGTACATAGGTTGATGAGGTCTTTGTCATCCCTGGAGTGGTAGGTCAGTGAATCTGCAATGGTTCTAGTTCACAAGTGACAGCCCACCCATCCATTTGTATCTTTTCCCATTGAATGTTAGACTCGGGAGAACATTCCTTGTGAAGGACTTGTTGGTGTCTCTGGTGTTTTTGCTATTGCAAACAGTGCTGCAGTGGAGCAGCTTGTGTTGACCAGTGCAGACAAAAGCCAGAGATAAGGCCAGTGGCAGCAGGTGGAAAATGTTTCCCATGGATGTACCAGCAGGGTGTGCTGTGGTATGGGACGGTTCAGTGCATGAAAGTGCACTCCTGGTAGTTTTCCTTGTGCAGACAAATGTGATAAAGAAACCATTTGCTGCACTCTCTCCTGCATTTCATAATAAGCTCATTCCTCCCCCTACATGATCTCATTCCATCCTCAGACCAATCCTGTGACACGGAACTTTTTTTTTTTAGAATCCAACTAAATATTTCTAGAACAAATGCAAATAAATGAAGTAAGGATGTTTCAGCCTCACGGTACAGTAACCAACTCCAAATCTCCAGAGAGATGCTACATACAGGAAAGTGAGACTTGTCTGCTATTTCCCCAAAAGGCTGTAGGATCATAGCACCAAGTGCATCTCTTCTTTGAGCAGTTCCTTTCCCCATGTAATGGGGAACAGTTCACTGTTACCCGCTTCAGAAAGGATGCTATACTGCATAACAACACTTGTCATTAGTGTCTTACATGAGTTACATTCATGGCAAGCTGTCTGCTGCTGGAATTGATGTACTCATACTGTTGGGGAAAACAGCTGAAGTTAACATGCTGATTCACTACGGAAATGGTCCATTTGTTCCTCAGATGTCCTGGATTCTATGCTAGTGAATCTCAGGAAGTGGAGAGAAAAAGAGTGTATTTCCCCAGTAGGGTGAGTCACAATCCCAGCAATTGGGGTTGGCGCCAATACAATCCTTAAGACACAAATGTTGCATTTCTACGTTCTATGATTGACAGGAGTGACTCAGAGCAGTGGTAAGCACTGATGGTCATGTTACTCCCAAGGAATCTCTTTGCCAGATTCTTTTTCCTATTGAGCAAATCCTCCCAACTCCAGAAGTTGCAGCTTTTGTACCATGTGGTATCCTTTTTTCAAAAAGATCTCTTGCATTATTCATATCATTATGGACCAACTACAAAGTCAGGGTATACTGTAGGGTAGAGCAGTTCCTCACTGATTTGGCCAGTCTCTAGGTAGGAAGCTTCCTCTGGGAGTCTCATATCTGCCTCCCGGGAGCTAGGATTACAGCCAAGCTGCCATGCCCACCAACATACACATGGATGCTGAAGAGCCAAAGTGCAGTCTTCATGTTTGTGTAGCTATCTGTCTTTACCTATAGAATGGGCCATATAAGAATGTAAATTTTCACATTTTACTTTTGGAATTATATTACTTTCTTAAATTGTGTGTGTGTGTGTGTGTGTGTGTGTGTATGTGTGTGTGTGTGTGTGTGTGTATACATGCCATGACATGCATGTGGAGGTCAAAGGACAATCTGTAGGAGTCTGTTTTCCTTCCATCCTGTGGTTCCAGGCATGGTGGCAGACATCTTTACCCACTGAGCCATCTCACTGACCCACTTTTTATGATTCTAAAATGTATTTACCTTTAAAGAGACTCATGATCAGCCATCATGTAGTTTTAAGAAATCCAGCTGCTACAAATCTACATTAAAATAGATCTTTTCATCACAGCATATATAAAATATAGTCTATAAAATCTGTAAGAGATTGAAAGAAAAACAGTCACTATTCCCATCCGAGAAACACTGGATCCTGTGCTCTGCTTGAGTTAGCTTTTACAAAGCTAAGGAGATGGACTCCAGATGGACTGCTGGTAATCTCAGTGTTGCCCCTTAGCAGCAAGACTCTAGGCAAGTCACATGACCCTTTGGCCTTCCTTCTCATCTGTAAAGTAGACACATCAATCAAACCAACTTCACAGGTTAACGGTGGGGAAAAAAGTGAAGTATTATATATACAGCCATGTGGCCCAAAACTATATTACACTTAGAAGTTGGAGAATACAGAAAATGTAAGAACTTGGGTTTGGAGGTGGGAAACAGACTGGCTGTGGCACCAAAGCCTTAAGCAACACAAGGCTACACAAGTCAAACAAAATGAAATTTGTAAACATTTATGTGAAGGATATTAAGAAAATGGAAGCCTAGAGAGGTGGCTCAGTGGTTAACACTTGCTGCTCTTCCAGACCACCTGGGTTCAATTCCCAGCACCCACATGGCAGCTCACAACTGTGACTCTAGCTCCAGCAAATCTGATGCCCTCTTTTGACCTCCACAGCCCCCAGGTGTACACCTGGTGCACAGACATACATGCAGGCAAATCACCCATACATACAATAAATAAACTATCTTTAAAGCTTAAGAAAAAAGAAGTTCCAGAGTGGGAGAAAACATTGGCAAATCACAAAGGCATAGTAGCCAAAAAACGTAAAGAACTCTTACAGCTCAACCAAAATAATTCTCAAATAGACAAAAGAATTAATAATGGTCTTTACCAAATTCTTCCCCAAAACAGAAGGAAAATGAACAATTCCTAGCACTTTATATAAGACTAATATTGTGATACCAGAAACAGACCAATATCCCTAATAAACATGGACTCAAAAAATCCTCCATAAAATATCTGAAAACTAAATCCAATAGCTTATCAAAAGGATTAGTACCATGACCAAGTGAGATTCCTTACAGAAAGGATAGTTGAACACAATAAAGCCCATCAGTGTAACATACCTAATGTTAGTATTACATAGGGGGAAACGATATGATCATCTCAAAAGACACAAAAAACATGCAACAAAATCTAGCACATTTGCATGATAAAATCCACAACTTAAGAACAGGAGCAATTTTTACATTTTTATATTTTCTGGGGGATCAACCTCAGGTCTTTAGCCTCGGGTGGCAAGAACTTGACTGATTATTCCCAGCCCCCTTCATATGATTTTGAAGCTACTTACTAACTCCAGGTAACCTCAGAAACATTTTGTGAAAGAGACCAATACAAAAGTCATGCACAGTCTATGAGTCTATCAATATAAAATAACCAGAACAAGTAAATCCACAGAAACAGAAGCTGAACGATGTTGCCAGGGTCTGGGTAGAGAAAGGGAGGAATAGGAAGTGGTGCCTCAGGGTTACTGGGGCTAGATGAAAGGGGTGGTTATACAGCTCTGTACATATGCTAAATGCTACTTTAAAAAGGCTCATTTTGTGCCATGTGAATTTTTGTATCCTTACTGCTTGGAACACATTTTGTCATAGAGCCCCAATGTCCACATGTCACCCGGGAGTGAGCACCTGTTTATCTTTTCTTTTTATTCATTCTCTCATACATTACATCCTGACTGGAGCCTCCACTCCTCCCAGTTCCCTCCCATACACACCTCTCTTCTCCCCCAGATCCATTGCCCTTCCATTTCCCATCATAGAAGAGCAGGCTCCCCAGGGATATTAACCAAACATGGCAAAACATGATACAATAAGACTAGGCACAAACCTCCATATCAAGGCTGGACAAGGCAAGAACCTGCATGGATCTGTGCTAGGTCCTCTACATATATGTTATAGTTGCTTAGATTGGGTTTTTTGTGGGACACCTAACAGTAGTAGAAGGGGGTGTCTCTGACTCTTTGCCTGCTCTTGGGACCCTTTTCCTCCTACTCTCTACCTTTTTTTAAACCTCTGTATATTGAGAATATCTTATCTCTTTATGTGCTGGGTGTAATGGCTGGGATAGGAGATATCCCCTGAAAGGTTTATGGTATGTGTCACAGTGATGAAAAACTGAGTGACTTTGGACTGTGTCCTGAACATTTGAATATTATATTACAGAACTTTAGTCTTGATTAGATTCCATGAAGAAGGTTGGTATTTCTTTTCTGGCAGGAACAAAACCTGGCTAGCTTAGGCCAAAAGCCCCTCCCTTCCATGGTCAATGATTCCATTGACAGTTGGGTTGGCAGCTTTTTCTGTGTCATTTGGATCTGTCCCACACATGCATCACTGGTAGCTCAGCAGTGAGCCAAGGTGTTCACAAACCCCTCAGGAGGCTGTTTCACCAGCTCCTCCTGTTCTTACCCTCCCTGGCACTTTCCAGTTCCCTAAGGCTCTCCTTTCAGCC
This sequence comes from Peromyscus aztecus, assembly GCA_902168405.1. Lineage (NCBI taxonomy): Eukaryota > Metazoa > Chordata > Mammalia > Rodentia > Cricetidae > Peromyscus > Peromyscus aztecus. The sequence goes on along the minus strand of CABHPQ010170539.1, from coordinate 16,456 downwards.
AGCCTACCAGCAGAAGCAGCCCCAGTGCCCACCTCAGCACACATGTCCAAGGCAGAGGCCGCGAGCAGGAGGGCAGGGGGAGCAGCAGAGGATGTTGCTGCTGTCTTTATTGCTCACAGCCCAGCCGACTCACTGGGAAATCACCTCTCCTTCGGGGTTTGACTGCAGTCTCTCAGTGTGCAGTGGCCTCTGCTGCCACTCTTCACCAGGGGCTGCCTGGGGGCTGGTCACAGAGAACAAGAAGAAAGGAGGTGGGATTTGGTTGCCATTCCCACACCTATGATCTCTACTCAGGAGGTGGAGGTGGGAAGATGAACAGTCCAAGGCCAGCTTGAGCCATATAGCAAGAGTCTGTCTCAAAAAGTGGAGGGAGAGGAGAATTATCCTTCCAGCTCCTGAGCCAGAACTAGGTTTCTCTGGCATTTCTGCCTAGGTTCCCACAACTAACAAACACAGGTGCTGGAGAACTCACCTATGTTGTAGTACTTTGTGTCCCAGGGAGAAGAGGTTTGCTGCATTGTGTTGTGCCTAAGTATGTCAGAAGGACAGAAAAGGAAGTAATGATGGCCCTTTTTATTCTAACCTTGTCCCCAGTTCAGCCACTACATATCCACCCAGTGACCCACCTGGCTTTTACAGCTGCTCGGTGGAAGACTGCTCCATCTTGCCCAGGACTGGACCCCTCCCCTGTGTCACTTACCTTAACCTCCTGATTCCAAAGACACTAAGCGTCTTTGCAAACAGAAGCCATTGTGGGTTTTTCCTGTGACCCTCCATTCCTTGTCCTTTTTTGCTTTTCTATGGATAAAGAGTAATTCAGAACCAAAGAGATGCGTGTTGAAATACGAAGATAGGAGTCACAAATGTTTTTCTAATTCTTTTTCCTTTGTCTTATGACTCGCTTCTACTGTTTTTTGTTTTGTTTTGTTTTGTTTTTTCTTCATCCTTACAGAAGTTTATTTTTGTGCCTGGATGAACTAAGATTGTTTGCAGGGATAAAGGGACAAGATGACTTTGAATGACAGGAATCATTGGCGCCAGACACAGATCCTATCTCTAGACTTGGAAAGACTGCCCAGCCCTCGAGGTGCATGGACACCATAGGTCAAAGCAAAGCAAAAATTGCTGTAGATCTGGGGGCCGACATACTCAGTGCAAAGGTCATAAGCACTGAAGTGCACAGTGATGCCACCGCCTCTGTGATTCTTGCTGTAGCTTCATGGTCTGTTTTCTGACTCTCAGGCAGAACCCTCTTCTGCCCCCTCTAACCCTCTCACCTTTCTTGGGTGGTGGGGAGCTCACTGCCTATCATTCTGTCACTGTAGGTCTGCCCATCACAAAGTTTTCTGAACCTTAAATTGACCTCTCTCCCCTCACCCCTTTGGGAATGTTTGCAGTGGTCTCCTGGAGGCACTTCACCTGTGGGGTCTTTAAGGGCACAAGGTGCAGTTGACCAAGTCTGTGGAGAGTAGGCTCCCTTAGCTGGGCCTAGCTGTAGGTGACCTTCCATCCAGGGCGTCCAGTGTCCGACGGACAGGCCTAAGTGGCCTCTGTTTCGTCACTCAAGCAAACCTCTCCTCCCTGGGATGCAAAGGACTGTGACATAGGTGACTTCCCCACTCCTTAGTGCTTGTTAGTTGTGGGAACCTGGGCGAGCCACCTCTCAGAGCCTTGTTTGCTTTACCTGCAAAATGTATTCACTCATTCACCAGATATGCGGGAGCTCCTGCAGGTACTGGACTGGTAAGAATAGCCATGTCATAATCTTTTGGTTTAAAAGTTGACTGAGGGATATAGCTCAGTGATAGAGTGCTTGCCTTACACTCTATAAGTTCAATCCCTATCACTGCAAAACAAACTGAGAAGAAGCTGGTCTAGCTTCCCTGGGGAGAGCATACTAATTGGGGAGAGGCAACAGTAGGGAAACCTATCTGTGCCAGCCGAGTGCCCACTGCAGCAACAACCCTGAAAGCCCAGGTCCCCACCCTCATGAAGGATCCTTCTAGGAGGAAGAGAGTTGGTTAGTCCTACCTACACACAGACATGTGCACATAGATATGCACATGAACTGACATGAAACAGATTTGCACACATAGCACACAGATATGCCCACAGACATAAACACATATGAGTATAGCACACTGCTCAGGCATTCTGTGCTGACTTTCTAATGGTCCCCTTTGTCTGTCACAGAGCTGGGCTGTGGGTCAGGTTCTGAGATTCCTCTCCTTTCTCACCATGATGGGAACTCCAGGTTTTATAATAAAGCAAACACTATACTTCCCAGCTTCCCTTATAGCTCGAGATAGCCACATGACAAAGTTCTAGCCAGTAGGATATAAGCATAAGGATACCCTGTTTCTTCTCTATTTTCTAACAGGACTGCAGACATAGTGGAGCTCCACATACACCAGAGCCTCACCCTGGGGACAGAGTGTCCTGGCCACAGCTTGGCCAGACAATAGCCTTAACAGATTGGACTCATACACTAGAGAAGGCATTTAAGCAATTAAGAGAGCCAATTTGGTGTCTCCATTTAAGTTGACATATCTCCATCCTCACTAAATTTCAACTTTTAGCTGAAGCTGTGAAAACAAACTGGCCTCATGGAGGCATCACTGTGGAGTGACACTCCTGGTGATAGAGACACAAAGGAGAATGTCACAGAACAAGGCCCTCATTCTGCTGGGAGTAACTCTGAGCTCCTCCAGTAGGAGGTAAGTAAGTAAGGAGCTGTAGGAAGAAAGGCCAGGGGCAGTCCAGGGGGAACTCTGATGGATAGATGCTCAACTCTCCAAGTGGTCACAAGGGCCCAGCATGGTGTTGACTCGTGGTAGATGCTCAATGATCAGTTATCACAACTAAAAACTATTAGCCATTCATTTATCTGTGCAAATAGACGAATGGATGAATAGCCTTGTTAGCTGCCGTCAATGGGTACAGGGTAGCTGCTGGGCTCTGATGTGATGCCAGCCTGATAGTGGCTCCAGAGTGAATCCTGCCTTTCAGAAGAAGCAGGTCACACCCAAGGCCAAACAGCCAGATTGTGGCAGAGATGGAATTTGGATCTAAAGGATTCTGTGGCCTTTTACACAATCACGCCAGTCCACCCCTTCCCTGGTGACATCTGCCCTTTCCTAAGAGGCACTTATGGGGTAGCAGTTAACACAGACTGAAGTCAGCCAGCCTGAAGCCCAGCACCACTGCTTTGCGAGTTCTGCATAGACTATGTCTGTTTCCTGGGTTCAAAGCAGAATGGGGGTGGGGTACCAGCAGCTAACATTCCAGACTCCACGAAGTCCTGAGGAGTTATTTTAAGTGCTGAACACAGCACCTGGCCCCGAGCTGTGGCTCAGAGACAACAATCTAGGTCGTAAGTCAGGAACACCTGGGAACAGAGCCCAGTGGAGGAACCAACACCACAGGGCAGAGATATGAGCTGGAGGCCAGCCCTGGAAGAAGTAGGGCAGCGGTGGGGAAGCAGTGACCACCAACCAGGTCAGGCACAAGGGCTTCAGCAAATGGAGATGGAGTTCTGCTCCTCCATTTCCTCCCATGAACCCTGTCAGGACCAGAATCCCCCAGGCCAGACTCTCTTCCCTCTGGTCTCCTAGGCTGGTCAGGCCCAATGAGTTGCCTCCTAGAGTGACCTCATCCACTACCCTCACCAAGTCTCATCCTTTGATCCAACGTGTCGCTGGTGGTTGGCAGCCAGGCACTGCTCTGGTACCATAGTGCACCTAAGATCCAGGAGGTGTGGAGTTCAAGGATGCGCGTGGCTGAGGTGTGTGGGTGAGTGAATGGTGGTACCCACAGGCGTTCACTTGTAGCTAGGCAGTCATGTTGGTGAGTTAGTGAACTAGGTCTGATGTGGGAAAAAGAGAAGTTAAGTCGGAGCATCATTCTATGGGTGCTGGTGCCCAGCCCAGAAGGATGGCTGATGCGTAGAGCAGTGTTCCCAGCCTCATGATTCCTACTTGGGTAATGGAGAGGAGGCTGTATGGTCTACAGTCCCAGGGAACCTGAAGTCAACTGCTCACAAAGCTTTGAACTGACCCCAAATTGAGAGATTCAATGTTTGCACAGATATGATAGCCCTAAATTAAGAACAGCAACAAATTCACCAACTCCGCTGCTTGAACCTCCAACTAGGCAAATTCCCATATGGTTAGGAGTCTTGGAGCACCCAGGAATGTCATTTAGGGTGCCAAGAATACAGTCCCTGGGAGAGATACAGGGAGGCTGAGGCTGGGGCTGGCAAGATTGAGCATTGCTGATGGAGTCCTTGTGGTTTGTGGATTCTGGCCCTCACTGAGTCCTTGGCTGTGACCACACTCCAGACAGTTGGGAATGGGTGGGCTACGGGGAGGGATGGGCAGGCTGCAAAGCCGGGTCAACAGGTTCCAAATGAGGCCCCTGTCGACCTTGTACCCCCTCCCCTGCTTGTAGTTACTCAATACAGGCTCCTGGATTACAAAGCAGGTCCAGAAGTTCTGTGGACAGCTTTGAATTCTAACTTAACACTAACACACTATGTGACCTTGGGTAGTGACCTTCCCTCTCTAAACCTCAGCTTCTCAACTGCCAAATAGAGTTGTTGTGTGGCTTTTCCTGGGGAGATAAGAGCAAATGTCTAGTAACCCCAGATAAGGACAGACAACATACCAAGGAAACAACTTCACCCAAGTCGAGTTTAGTGGACTAATGAGCTTGCTGGGCTCACAGGAGCATGAGTGACGTACAGGTAGCTGCATTGCTGAATAGCCCGCCCAGCATGGGTGAGGGACAGCTCATGAAAACTGCATTCCTGGAGCTCTTGCATGACTTACAGGAAGCTGGGAGAGTCTCTTCTCAGGGAAGGAGTTGGGCAGCCCTAGGCCTCAGTTCCTCACACCCTCTGCTCAGGATGGTCCCTCTGCCTTTGCTTAGGCAAAGTGAGAGTGGAGACAGCCCTTCACCAGGCTGTCGGACTGCCTGTGTCCCTGTATGGCTTGCTCGGGGCTATCTACTCTGCTCCTCTGGGAATCCCACTAAAAGTGCTCGTAGAACAATTCCCTCCAGCAGACAGAGCGATGTGCCTCTTAGAAATAAAGGGTTACTCTTTATTTCCAGTGTACAGAGTAGGGAACTGGGGCTCAGATACAGGACGTAAGGTCTGAGGTCTCATCTCACAGCTGATCAGAGATAAAGAGGGGACTGGTTACTACATCCAGACCCTTTATCATAGCTGACATCAGAGGAGCCTCCTGGAGCAGAGCCAGGGTGCTCCCAGGGGAAGCTCAGAAGGCTGCAGCAGTCCTGGGGCTTCTGATGAAAGGCAGGTGCAGGAGGTCCAGCGGTAGCACTGCCCAGGAAGCCTCTGCTCTACACGCTGGCCCTGATGTGAAGCAGGAGAAAGCCCCCCCCCCATCTGTCTGCCTTATCTCATAGTCTTAGAGACTGGGGCAGAGGAACAGGCCTTCAGACCCCCAGACCATTGTTCTTTTAATAAGAATCAAAATCATGGGCTGGGTGTAGGGGCATATGCCTCCAATCCTAGCACTCAGAGGATATAGGTAGGAAGATCTCTGGTCTAAATAGTGAATTCTTGTAACACGAATTTTAAAAGGTCTTATTAATAAAGAGCCCAGAGCCAGATATTGGTGTAAATGCTGAAAGATCAGAGAGACAAAGGAACAGGCTACCTCTTAGCTCTAAGACTCCTCAGTCTGAAAAGGCCTCAGCTGATAGGCCTCTAGCCAAATGAGCTTCCTCAGCCGAAAAAGCCTCCAGCTGAAAGGGACGATTCTGCCGAAAAGCCTCTAGTTCCTGTCTCCCTACACCTTATCTTTCTCCACCCAGCCATGTCACTTCCTGGAGTGTGTGTGCTTCCCAAGCAAAGGCGTGAGATCGCAAGTGCCGGGATTAAAGGTGTGTGCCCCCACTGCCTGGCTCTGTTTCTCTCCTAGACTGAGTCAATCTCATGTAATCCAGGGTGGCTCAAGGGCTGGGATTAAAGGTGTGTGCCCCCACTGCCTGGCTGTTTCTCTCCTAGACTGAGTCAATCTCATGTAATCCAGGGTGGCTTTGAACTCACAGAGATCCAGATGGATCTCTGCCTCTCGAGTGCTAACTAGTATTGAAGGTGTGTGCCACCACTGCCTGGCCTGTATGTTTAATCTAGTGGCTTGTCCTGGTCTCTGATCTTCAGAAAATTTCATTAGGGTACACGATATAGCACCACAAATTCTAGTGAGACCCTTTCTCAAAAATAAATACAAGTCATCATAAGAAAACAACTGGCATTTGTTGTGTATGGCGTACCAGTGCTGCATTAAGAATTTTAATAAGTAATCAATCCCTCACTCCTTCCCTGGGTTAGTTTCCAGAACTCCCTGCAACTGGCCTAGCCTTGAGCTCAGTCCCAAAGTCAAGACCAGGGACACAGGCAAGTCAGGATTTTTCTCTTACCCCTGTATCTGCCCTGAACACTGAGAATGGAGGGCTCGTTCACCCCTGACCAAGGCTGGGGCTTCCGAAGGGACACCTTCCTTTCTCTGGCCCCAGGCATCACACCCCATCTGCTCTTTGCCTTTACTTAATAGCAATCTTGGGACTGCTTCTTATGGTTCCTCGGGTCATTGTTACCTTCCCTAACACACACGCCCTCTGGTGCCCCAAACCCTGCCGAGTCTAGCCAAGCTGAGGGGTCCCTCCCTGCTGGCCCACCTCAGTCAGTGCAGAGAGACCAGCTGCAGCAACTTCAGCCCAGATGGGCAACTCTGAGAGCCCTTCTTGCCTCCAGAGCCACTAGACTCATGAGGTCATTGTCACCATCCTCTAGGACTTGGGGTGATTGAGATCACCTGCTGTCCTCCCAGCCCATAGTGGATATTCAGCCCTGAATGCTCACTGAACATCTGTGTGTAATTGTTCCTGGTGTTGAGGGCCAACAGCACCAACCCTGCACAGGACAGCCGTTCCAGAGAAGATGTGTGGTAACTGCTTTAAGTTATGGTGTTTTTTACTGAATGCCATGAAGAGGGTGAACGGGAAGGAATTGAGGGCTGGGCTACCTATATAGTATTGCCTCCCTCCCTCCCTCCGTTTCCACTATACAGCCTAGGATGTTCTTCTGAATGCTAGAACAGGGAATCACTGGACCTGGATCAACTATATTTTGTTACCACCAGTTCTTAGATGTTTTGCTATAGGAACCATTAACACTGGTTTAAAAAACTGTTTTGAGATAGTCTTCATATGTAGCTTGGCTGGTCTAGTATTCATTATGTAGCCCAGACATGCTGGCCTCCAGCAAGTCTTCCTGTTTGAGCCTCCTGAGTGCTGAGCTTCTAGATTCCCACCACACCTGGCTTTCCTTATGCTCTTAAAGACTGTGAACCTGAAAGGCTTTTCTTTATTTTCATTTTATTATTTTGTGTATGAGTGTTTTGCCCACATGTATATCAGTGTATCGTGTGTGTGTGTGTGTGTGCGCGCGCGCGCGCGCGCGCGCACGTGCGTGCACGGGCCTGGTGTCCATGGAGACCAGAAGGCATTGGATCTGCTACTAGAGTTACAGATGGTTGTTGGCCACCTTGTGGGTACTGGGAACCAAACCCAGGTCCTCTGGAAGAGCAGCCAGTGCTCTTAATCACCAAGCCATCCTTCCAGACAGGGCTTCTGTTTTGACATTAGTAGATGTCAGTAGTCAGCATAGCCAACATTAAAACTAAGAAACTTACTAATTTTTTTTGTGTGGTATGTGGTGTGTGTGTACACACACGTATGTATGCGTGGGTGTGTGTCAGCCAGAGGTCAACATTAGGTGTCATCCTCTACTGTTCTCACTGAACCTGGAGCTCATCATTTTGGCTAGACCACTTGGCCCGCAAGTCCTTGGGATCCTCCTGTGTCTGTCCCCCACGCTAAGGTGGCCCATGCCACTGCACCTGGCTTTATGTGGATCCAAAGTCAGGCCCTCATGCTTGCACACCAAACACTGTGTGCTGAGCTCTCTCCTCAGCCCATCCTTTTACATTATTACATTTAAAAAATTAACTTTTTCATACAATAGTATTTTGTTTGTTTGGTTGGTTTTTCAAGACAGGGTTTCTTTGTGTAGTCTTGGCTGATCTAGAATTAGCTCTGTAGACCAGGCTGGCCTTGAACTCACAAAGATCCGCCTGCCTCTGCCTCCCAAATGCTGGGATTAAAGGCATGCACTGCCATTGCCTGGCCATACAATAGTTTTTGGTATTCTTTCCTCTCCCCCAAGTCCTCCAGGATCCTTCCCCACCCCTATACACCCAGCTTCATGTTCTCCCCAGATTCAAAGAAACACCCCCCCAAAAAAAGAAAGAAAAAAGCCAGAAACCAAGAAGACAAAAACCACCAAACCATAACAACAACAAAAAATGCACAAAAACCCCTCAGTCTGTTTTATGTTGGTCAATTCCTCCTGAGCATGGTGCCTTCCCTGAAGTGTGCTTGATATACCTACTGTCACTCCATTGGGGAAAACTGATTTTCCCTCTCCCGGCAGGTGTCAGTTATAAATAGCTTCTTGGTTAGGGGGCCTTTGTGTCCACTTCCCCTTCTCAGTGCTGGAATTTTGTCCAGTTTGAACCTGCCCAGGTCTTGCTCATGCTGCTGTCACACTCTCTGTGAGTTCATATGTGTACCACTCGAGTCTAGAGTCATCTACCGCCATTTCTTTGGACTCAGCCACCACCTCTGGCTCTTACACACCTTTGCCCTCCTGTTTTACATAGATCCCTGAGCCTTGACAGGAGGGGTTTAATAAAGACATCCCATTTAGGGCTGCTGAGTGCTCCAAGGTCTCTGTCTACACACTGTCCAGGGGTGGGTCTCTGTGTTAATCCCTAGCTACTGCAAGAGGAAGCTTCTCTGATGAGGATTGGTGATGCAGTGATCTGGCTCCCAGCGTGGTGGGCATGAGGTGCCTGGTAGAAAGCAGTTCTACAGGTCTACTAGACTCACAGAGGTCGTCAGCAGGAGTGGCTGACGGAAGTGGTGAGGAAAAACTGGGAGAATCCTGGGACTGCACCAGGAGGCTGAGTCCCAAGAGGATAGAGGCAGGCTGGGAGGAGGGGTTGAGCAGCCCCAACTTTTAAATTGCTTTACTTATTGACACATGGATAGCACAAAGCCCTGGATCCAATCCCCAGTAACCCAAAAAATAAAAACTGGAAATTTAATAAAATAATCACACGATAACATCTTTAATGAAAATAGCTACATTTCCCCAAAATTAGCATAGAGAATAGTGCCGATACATAGTGCTGCAAATCCTCTGGGTGGTCTAGCTCAACAGAGAGCAGGTGGCTTTCCTCAAACCTGTTTCAACTGGCTGTAACGTCATAGGTCATAGGCTTCTGGAAAACACTGTATTCATGAAAAAAATGATGCAAGACAAATGATGTCCTGATGTTATTATGAAATGTAACATGTCCTTGTACATCCCCTGAAAAGGTTCTGAGGACATGTGGGGACCTGTGGACCCTGATCTGAGGATTTTTGTAAGGCAGGGAACTGTAAGAAAATGAGCTATGGGGATTCCTGGAGGCAAAGCATCCTGGGGGTAGGGAGACAACTCAGCTGGCAAAGTATCTGCGGAGTGTGCACAGGGACCTGAGTCCAGTTCCCAGCATCCCTGTTTTTAAAAACAAGCTAGGCATGACACAGTGGCTCATAATTGCAGGCAGAGACAGGTGGATTCCCAGGTTTTTGTGGCCAGCAAGTCTAGCCTAATTGTCAATCCTCAAGTCCTAGTGAGAAATATGAAAGCCTGTCTCAAAAAACAAGGTATATGCCTCTTGAGGAATCACACTCAAGGTTGACCTCTGGCTTCCACAAAGGCGTGTGTGTGTGTGTGTGTGTGTGTAAGATGAGAGGGACAGGAAGGGAAACAGAGGCATTCTAGACAGAGGGAACAGAAGATGCAAACAGAGCTGAATCATTCTTCCTCTTTGACATTGAGGAAATGATGCCCAGAGCTGAAATGAGTTTCCCAATGGCACACACCGCCCAAATGCTGGCCATGGTGACTGTCCCCAGAATCTAGGCAGGCAGATCCAGGGTATAACTCCGTCTTATGACTACAGGCCTCCTGTTGACCCTGTCATGGCCTCTCCATTCCAGCTAGATCCTTTTCCCTCATCCATCTCTTTCTGAGCCAGGTCTGGGATGCTGTATGACCCATGTACAGATGTGACAAATGGATTCCCTGGAGAGTGCTGGCCTCCTGTCCAGCCAACATCTGGCTAATCTGAGAGACAGCCAGTTTCAGGGATAGCACCTCACTCTCAGGAGGGTCTCGTCCCTTCTCGGGCTTTGGGACTAGAGAAGATTGCGAAGCTGCGAATGGACCTCAGAGACCTGGGCTCAAACTTCTCCTCTTCCTTTCATTCTGTGCTCTGAAGTTTGCCCATTTGTAAAATGGGCTCTGAGTGGAATTAAAGGAATCAACACGCTTAACCCCCAGCACCCTACCTTAACACCCAGTAACAGTTCTCCATATCTGTCAGTTCCTGTATGCCAAGGTCAGCCAGGCCTGGTAGCTTTGGCAATTACATTCCAGCTCCAGGGAGGCCTTGAGTGGTCCACAGGTGGGGAGGAGACTTTAGAGACATACTAACTGGTGAGTCAGCTCAGGGAGCCCACAGCAGCATCCTGTACCCCCTGGGCCAGGGCTTCATTCTCCACCAGATGATTTTGGATCAGGAACCTGAGGGTATAGCCTGTCTAGCTGAGGCACACATGGCTCTTATAAGTTGGTTGATCAGCAAACTCTTGACCCCAAACATAAATGCAGGCTGACAGATCTCCAAGTCACTAGTGACCAAAAGACACTGGCCATGTGGGTACCTTCAGTTTCTCCACCAGATGGCTAGATGTAGAAGTGGAGTTTGGGAGAAGTCCCAAGAGCATTATCACAATAATCTCACCAAAGGCCCAGGACCCTGAGAGTACAGGTACACGTGACTAGTACACAACCCATGCTTCTCAGCCGGACCTGAATTTGAGCCTCTCCCCCCCACTCCCACCTTGCTGGCTACTGTCCTTAGACAAGAAGCTCTCCTCTCTGAACCTTCATGCCCTTGTTTCTAATGCAAGGTAATGACTTCCTCTACCTCAGAGCTTTTCGGTGAAAATTTAACCAAACAGAAAGAAGCTTGTACTGGAGCATTCCCCAAGGGAACAGGAAGTGGGTGGACTCTGATGCTCAGACAAAGAGCTTGCCCAAGGCAGCTGGGTGAGTGAGCACAAAAGGAAGACCATTTTTAAAATGCAGTTCTCTTCTGGGCTCATTGGGCAAACTGCTTACTGCATGAGGACCTGAGTATTGATCCCCAGCACTCATGGAAAAGGTGGGCACAGTACATGCATCTGTACCTCAGTACTCTGGGCTGAGGATGAGCAAAGACAGGCCAAGCCTGGGGGCTCACTGGCCTGCCAGTCCAGCCAAAACATTGAATTCCAGGTTTAGTGAGAGAACCTGTCTCAAAATAAAATAAATAAACAAAAAATGGGAATAGAGGAAGACACTGGGATTGACTTTTGGCCTCCACCTGTACTCACATGGATGAGCCTCTACACACACACACACACACACACACACACACACACACACACACAGACAGAGAAACAGAAACAGAGAGACAGATACATACATCAGGTTCTATTGTAAGACTTTGAATACTAAAACAAATGAGAGAAATGGACTCTAGGGTATCCATCAGTTGGTCAACAAGGGTTAATGACTTCCTGTCCTGTACCAGACTCAAGAATGCATAATGAGCTACCTCTGTGTGATATGCAGGGAGACAATATTGGGAAGAGCAGAAGACTCTCATGCAGGCATGGACTTCTCCAAGGAGAAGACCCTGCCACAAGACCTGGGAGGAGGGCCGGGTAGCTGGAGAACAGAGGAAGAATGTTCTGGGAAGATCAAGAGGGTGGAGAGAGTTGGATACCTGGGAGCTGAGTGAGGCATGAATGGAGAAGAGTCCTGCATCAGTCTGTAATAGAAGATCCCAGCCAAACTGAAACACCTATCATCCAAGGTGCTTATTCGACATAGGATGCATATCTGCAGTGGAATACAGTGCCGTCATTCATAAAGAACAGGAGTTTGGTGTGTGAAAATGGAGGCTTTCCCACAGTAGTGAGGGGATTCTAGGAGTCCAGCCGACCTCTGTCAGGGACTATTCAAGAGCCTTAGGGATAGTAACTCAGAGTCCTCATGAAACAAAAGCAGGGTTATTTTGCCTGCTGTGCAGTATGCCAAAACAAGTTTTGCCAAAGAAAAGGTTTATTCATGAGGTGTGAGAACAGGTGAGGCCCAAGCTCCCACCTGCCTCCCAAGAATGTATGGGGGAGGGGGTCTTGGCGTTTGTTCAGATTTTCCTTGGTTTCCTTCACACTAAAACCCACTAAAGAGGCCGGGCGGTGGTGGTGCATGCCTTTAATCCCAGCACTTGGGAGACAGAAGCAGGTGGATATTTGTGAGTTCGAGGCCAGCCTGGTCTACAGAGCGAGATCCAGGAAAGGCACAAAGCTACACAGAGAAACCCTGTCTCAAAAAAAACAAACAAACAAAAAACACTAAAGAAATGAGACATGGGCTGTGGACCTAAAGTTTAGGACCTGTTCTCAAATGCTGGGTATTCTTCCCTCTCGTGGCTGGAGGGGGGGTTGTTGGTTGTTTTTTTACTCTTTTACTCTTTGGCTCTTTGGGGGCCCACCACCCAGCTCCCATATAAATACACACAGAGACTTAGTATTACTTATAAATGCCTGGCCTTAGTTTGGCTTGTTTCTAGTCAGCTTTTCTTAAATTATTCCATCTATCTTTTGCCTCTGAGCTTTGGACTTTCTCTATTTCTGTATGTCTTTTCTTCTTACTCCATGTCTGGTTGTGTAGCTGGGTGGCTGGCCCGATGTCCTCCTCTTCTCTCGCTCCTTGATCTTCCTCCTCCTAGATTTCTATTTATTCTCTCTGCCTGCCAGCCCCACCTATCTCTCTCTCCTGCCTCGCTATTGGCCATTCAGCTCTTTATTAGACCAATCAGGTGCTTTAGACAGGCAAAGTAACAGCTTCACAGAGCTAAAGAAATGCAACATAAAAGAATGCAACACATCTTTGTATCATTAAAAGATATGTTTCACAGCATAAATAAATGGAGCACATCTTAAATTAATATTCCACAACAGGGTTGGAGGGGCAGAAAAAATGTGTGTGGCCACTACTGTTCATACAAAACAAAATGCTTATGAAGTTATATCCACTTCTCTCTGCAAGTGGCATTCTGAAAAGACACATTAAAGTAATTGTGGTTTGGGGAGGGGACACCTGGATAGCTGAGGGACAGATATGAGGGGCTTATTTTACACTGCCCATTTTCTTGGTTTTTTTTTTTAACAATTTTTTTTAGAAGGGGGTTCTTGCTATGTTGCTGAGGCTGGTCTTAACTACTGAACTCAAGTGATTCTCTTGCCGCAAGTTCCTGAGTACCTGGACCACAGGTACATGCCATGTGATGAACTTATAATGCTCATAATGTTTAATTCTGATCAGCCAATCCTCTTATCAGATTACTCCAGATCACCAAGGATGAAGAAATGATAGGATTAAAGCCATGACGCATTGATTCAGATCACTCAGGCTGCAGGAAGAGCCTGGACAGGCAGTGCACTGTAAAGGACTGCCCGATTTTCCAGGGTTTCCCAAGAATGAGCATGTTCAAGTTTAGGGTTTTTTTTTTTTTTTTTTTTTTTGGTCTGTTTTTTGGCAAGGCCACTGTGCACTTAGGTGGACAGTCACAATGTGTCTGTTTCTGTTTCACATTGTGACACTGGCAGCCATGTAGAATTAGAGATATTTCTTGGCTACAAGAGCTCTGAATCAATGCAGCATGGTGGCTTTAATCCTATCATTTCTTCATCCTTGGTGACCTGGAGTAATCTCATAAGGGGATTGGCTGATCAGATATTAAACACAGGACAATTTTATCCCTTATCCCCTAATTTCCTAGTTTTTCAAACAATGAGTTAGGCTTCCAGCAGCCTCTAAGAAACCAAAGGAGGCCTATGCAACTTGTTTTTATTGTTGCTCTGAGGAGTGCCTCCAGCTCACTGACTTACATACACGAGATGAGATATGTCATAATCCCCCATCGTTATTGGCCTTTCAGGAAGTGCAGTTTTGTGTACTTTGGAAAGACCTTGAACTGGGAATCTTTCCAGTATGTCAGAGTCCTCATTTCTACCCAGGGCTCTGAGAAGCATATTCTGTTTTTAAAATGTTCCTGACTCTGGGCAACAATTACTTTGCTTGGTCCCTAAGGATGCTTGAAAATTTCGTTCGCATGTAAGCAATGGGCCCAATTGTGCTGTTGCCATATGTATCTTCTGCACAACAAATGGATTTTAGTTAAGGGATAACCTACAAAATAAGGAAAATATTTGTAAATTAATCCCCTGCCAAGGGATTAACATTCAGAATATGTAAGGAACTCAAACAATCCAGCAGAAAAAGCATAAAAACAAATCATACAATTTAAATATGGTAAATTATCTGAGTAGACATTTCCCAAAAGAAGATATACAATGGCTAACAAGTTTATGGAAGAATTGCTCAATGAAACATTCAAGAGGGAAACACATTAAAAGTACAGTGACCATCCCAGTTAAAATGGGTATAGCTCTGGCTTAGATCTAAGTCCCCCTAAGGCAAATGTGCTAGAAGTCTGGTGCCAGGCTGTAGCCTGCTGGGAGCTTGTAAGGACTAGAAGGTGGGCCTAGAAGGCAAAAAAAAAAAAAAAAAAAAAAAGAAAAAAGAAAAAGCCATTGGAAACCTGTCCTGGAATGGGTATTTGAGGGAGACCAGCTCCCACGTTTTCCCCCAGGGGACTCTTGAGGAGGGAAAAGCGAGAAATATGTGGATAGAAATATAGAGGAGAGAGAGAGTTAGAAACATGGGATAGCCTCAGGAGGGCCTGGATCAAAACCCACTGGCCCCTTCTGTCTCTACTAGAGGGCTTTTAAAGGAATGCCAAGGGGTGGAGCAAAAGACCTCTCCCAGTACAGCCAAGTGCAGACTATCCCAAACACCTGGTAAGCATGTGGTCAAGCCATCCCCTAATGCAGTCCTGCCGTGTAAAGCAAGCTCAGATCGCACTAGGAAACCTCTGTGGGCTCCCACAGCTATTTAGACCCCAACCTCTTCCTTTCTTTGCTTGCTAGTCACCCTGAAGTACACAGACCCTGTCCTCATGAGCTCCCATCATGCCTGTTCCGTCACAGGTCCAAAGCAACTTCTGAAACAATGAACCAAAACATATATATCATCCTTTTACACTGATTATCCTGAGTTGCAGCAATGGAAAGTTGATTAGCACAGCTATCATAAAAAAAAGATGAAAGAAGTATTGGTGAAGTTGGGAGAGAGAGGGACTCTCAAGTTCTGTTGGAGGGAAGGTAAATTAATACAGCCACTATGGGGAAGAGCGTGGAGTTCATTTAAGAAAACCAAAACTAGAACGCCATGTGAGCCAGCCATCTCACCACCAGGCGTATATTCAAAGGAATCAACAAGTCAAAGAGCTGTGTGCGCCCCAGGTGTAATGCAACACTAATCACAACAGAATAGAGAGTCCACCTACATGTCCATTGGTGGATGGATAGATGACTGGAGAAAACGTGTGTGTGTGTGTGTGTGTGTGTGTGTGTGTGTGTGTTTAAATGTATGTGTGTATGGGGATATTCTTCGTCTATAGAAGAGAATGAAATCCTGTCATCTGTGGCAGCACACACAAGCTTGGAGGGCATTATGGTAAGTGAAGTAACCCAAGCACAGAAACACACATACCATATATTCTCTCTCGTGTCTATATGAGAACAAAACCGTTGATTCTAAGAGGCAGAAAGTATAAGAACTACCAGGACTGGGAGAGGGGAAGTGAGCTGAGGACAGGTGGTGGACACAGGGGACAACCGGGTAGAAGGGACATCGTCTAATGTTCTGTTTCACAGCTCAGTAAATATGGTTGTCAATCATTAATTGTACATTTCAAAATGGGGAGTAGAGGGGATTCTGGATGTTCACCCCACAAATAAAAATGAGAGAAATGATAAAGCTTTGGGCAGGATATGCCAACAGCTGCCTTGGTCTTGTCAGTATACATTGTGTCCACCTATAGAGACATCGCTCTGCACCCTATACATATGTATAATTATGATGATGAATGAATTAAAATGTTAACTAATTTTGAGACAAGGTCTCAGGTACCCTAGGCTACCCTCAAATCTTGATATAGACAAGGAAGATAAAACTTTTAAAAATCCACTTGTTCAATAGGAACAGGAACCATCTGTGGAGACAGACCCATCAAAATTGAATTTAGCAGAGACTAACACGTCAGCCAGGCAGTGATGCTTAATTTTCAGGGAG
>CABHPQ010170538.1:0-19282 GCA_902168405.1 Peromyscus aztecus | reverse complement strand
AGCATTATGGAGCCTGAGGCAGGAGGATCATGAGTTTGAGACTAGCCTAGGCTCCCTCTCTCTAGACCTTTTCTTAAAAGACAAAAATAAAAATAGAAACTAATATACTTTGGGAAAAATATCTAACTGGCACTATGTCCTTCATTAACTAGTAAAGCAGACTGTGTAGCACTGTTGTTTCTTTTTAAAAAAAAAATTTTTTTTTTTTTTTTTTTTTTTTTATATGTATGTATGTATGCATGCATGTATACATAAATGCAGTTACTCTCAGAGGCCAGAAGAGGGCATTAGATCCCCCAGAGCTGGAGTTACAGACCATTTTATGGTACCTGATGTGGGTGCTAAATCAAACTCAGGTCCTCTAGAATAACAATTCATACTTTCAACAACCAAGCTATCTCTCCAGCCCAGCACTATCTTTTAAAACCCAAAATACTTGTATTTTCATGTTTCAAAAAGCGTGCCTTTTTATAGTTGGAAATATGAAAATATTAAACAACATAACATAGATAATACTATTTATCCACAATTCCAGATAATCCAAAATTCTTTGATAATTCAGAGTTAGTGTCATTAATGTTTTGTAGTTTAGTCTTTCCACTTGTCTTTTTCTCCGCTGCCCTATTGCCTCTCTGCCTGTCTTTCTAAAGTGTGTGGGCACTGTGTGTGTATCTGTGTCTGTGTTGTGTCTATGTGTGTGTGCACATGTATACACGCACATACACTCTGAAGCCAGAAGAGAGCATTTGACTCCCTGAAGCTGGGGTTCCAGGCACTTGTAAGCTACTTACTGAGGTTAATGTGCCCAGGCTCAGTTCCTCAGCAAGAACAGTAAGGACTCGTAACCACCTGCGGCATCTCTCCCGCCCTGCAGTTTATATTTTCTGACAGCAAGAGGGATTCTTGCACTCCGCTGTGTGACCTTGCTTGGCTGTGCTCCACATACAGCCTCCCTTTTTAATTTTGCTGTCGTTGCCATGTGACACTCTTCCCTTCGCCGTGAGTGTGAATGTGTGTGTGTGTGTGTGTGTGTGTGTGTTTATGTGTGAGCATTTTGCCTGCATGTATGTCTGTGCACCACATGTGTGCTTGGTGCCTATGGGAGTAAGAAGGCATCAGGTCTTCTAGAACTGGAGTTACAGATGGTTGTGAACCACCACGTGGGTGCTGGGAATCAAACCTGGATCCTCTGCAAGAGCACCAAGTATTCTTAACTGTGAAGCCCTCTCTCCAGCCCCGTGCTATGTGTTTGAATCCTCTTAGCTAGCTGAGGAGCGCATTGGAAACATAAGAACCATCCGAGCTTTCGGGAAGGAGACGATGGAAGTGGAGAAGTACACCAGCCACGTGGACCAGTTGCTTCAGCTAGCACGGAAGGAGGCCTTGGCACGAGCTGGCTTCTTCGGAGCAGTGAGTAGATCGTTGTGGGCAGTGAGAGCAAGAGATTTTTATTCTGTGGCTCTTGACAGTAGAAGTGATTTTTTTCTTTTTTCCTTTTTAAAGAAACATTCATAATCATTATTTTATACAGATATAGATATGTAAATACATCATTGAGTTCAGTGGTCCTTCAGCATTTTCCACCTAAATGGTTTTTTTTTTTTTTAACATAAAAACAGGTTATAATTCCAAAGTCCAGAGTTATTTGAAACTGAAAAATATTTTCTATATAGAAAATAGTAAAAATGATAACATTTCCCAATAAGCCCTTTTAAGCCAAATATTAGCTGAATTATACATATAAATATTGATTAGATTCTGGGATATGGAAGAAACCTGCCTTCATCTGTTCAGAGAGCTATGTTTTACTTAAGTTGTGTAAGTGAGATTCCTATTCATCTTCCCCTTCACTGTTTGACTTATAGTAGAAGTGATTTTATTTCAACCCTAAGAACAACTTGGACTTTAAGCTATTTTAAGGGAAGAAGAGGAGAACAAAAAAGTGGAATCAGAGAAAAGTAGTGGCCGGTTGTGGTGGCGCACGCCGGTAGGATTTGCTGAAGTTGGCGGAGGCAGAAGTATCACGAGTTCGAGGCCAGCCTGGGCTACACATTTAAAAAAAGTAGTGTGTGTAAGATCTGGTGCTCATCCCCAGTGTGTGGCCAGGCAGCTTTGAGAAGCACTGGCATTGAGTAGCTGTGCCGTGTGGACCTTAGGACTGTGCCACAACGTGTTTTCACAGGCTTCTGGGTCCTTCAGATGTAATGTCGTTTGGCTACTCTCGTTGAGGATTATATATCTCCAATACATTCTAGAAGAAAGTATAAGAAACTGATCACAAAGTACCAAGACTCCCTGAATAGAAAACCGCCATATGTGCTGGGCACACTCAGGAGGCTGAGACAGGCAGATTGTTGTAAGTTTGAGGCCAGCCTGGTCTACATAGTGAGTTCTGGGTCGGCCAGGGCTGCATAGCGAGACTGTCCAACACAAACAAAAACCAGAAAAAAAGATAATTGAAACATTTTCATCTAAACTGGAAAGAACCTCTCCGAGGCTGTTTAATGGACTGAGAGGCGGCAGCTCCGAGAAGGCCTCTGTAGGGACCCAAAGCTGCCAGAGTGGAGAGCAGAGCTTAGAGGCAGGGCCATGTAGAGGACATCTCCTCAGAGCTGGGAACACAGCACACTGATTCATCTTCAGTTTGGGAGGCCTGGCTGTTACTCTCACCTTTTACAAGCTGAGTAGGTTGGGGGAATAGCCTGAGGGGCAATAGGGTCTAAGCTTTTGAGGTGGGGGTGCAAGTATTGTCTTCACTGTTGTATTTCAAGCCTTTTTTGTGAGAAATGTTATATATTAAAAGGCTTAGTTTATACTTTTGTGTCCCAAGAGGCCTTTGGTCGTATTGACCTTTGTTTTCTTCCCCCTGTAGGCTGGGCTCTCAGGAAACCTGATTGTGCTGTCTGTCCTGTACAAGGGTGGCCTGCTGATGGGCAGCGCCCATATGACAGTGGGCGAGCTCTCTTCCTTCCTCATGTACGCTTTCTGGGTTGGATTGAGCATCGGAGGTATATCACATGAACAGGCTTTGAGCGTGCGCACTGAAAACCAGACCCCACTGGACAGCCATTCTCAGTGTGCCATTCCCTTAAGCAAAAATGAAGTTCTGGGAGTGGGTGAGCGGGTTCCCGGTTGGGTCGGGGCTCTTGTGTCCTTCCACAGCTCAGGACCATGGGGAAGCTGTGTTTTCCAGCCTGCTGTTATGGAATGTGTCTCCCAGTAATCAGGGGAGAGGAGAGTGGCAGGGGGAGTGGATGGAGACCCTGAGCCTGCTTAGTGAGAGTTGCACCTCACACATTTTGCTACCCCGAGTCTTAAACTCTCCATATTCAGTCTCTCCTTCCTCTTCCTTCCTCAGAATTAGTAATACATTTTTGTCATTTTTATTTTGTTCTTTGACGGTTTCATATATGCCGTGTACCTACTCCACTGTATTTCCCCAGCTCCCTTTTCTCCTCCTCCTATCGTCTCTACAAATCTCTTCCCCTCACTCATGAGTTTTGGTTCTGTTTTGTGTCCCACTGGGTTTAACCTGGACCGACAGTGTGACTCTGGGTTGAGAACTGGGTTTGAGCTTGGTAGGCTCACCAGTGGGTAACAGCTGGAGACAATGACGCCCTCTTTCCCAGAGTCTGTGGGCAGCCAGAAGCTCAGTAGTGAGTGGTGGGAGCCTGTGGGACCCTTGCTTGTCCATCGCAAGGCCAGATTCGTTCGGGCCTAGCGTCTGGTCAACCACAGCTGCTGTGAGTTCACGACTGCTGTGACATGTCGTGCCTGGAAGGTGACATTTCAGAGCCCTTCTTCCGATCTCATTGCTCTCACGTTCTTTTGGCCCATTCCTTGGCAGATGTTCCTAAGCCTTAGAGGGGTGATATAAATGCCCTGTGCAGGCCCGAGCTCTCAACTGACTCTCTCGCCGATTTCTAGCATCTTGGCCGAGTCTCTGTATTCACTGCTGTTCACTACAAGGAAAGGGTTCTCTGAGAAAAGCTGACATTTGTACATTGGCATACATGAATATTTAAATATTTAGGGTTTTTTTTTAATTGAGAGTTTTACTGTATAGCATAAGCTGGCTTAGAAATCTGTCTTCCTGCCTCAGTCTCCCGAGTACTTGGATTATAACTGTTGGCCACCTTACTGAGCTTTGGATTTATTTTATTTTATTTTTTTGAGACAAAGTCTCAATGTAGTCTTCGCTATCCTGGAACTTGCTATGTAGACAAGACTGGCCATGAACTCACAGAGGCCTTAGAATTCTTTTTAAAAAGCAACACTGTTGCAGTTACAGAGATTGCCCCCCCCCCTTTTCAGGATAGTCATTCTCTTCATCAGAGTGGTCCATTTGATACATAGTTGCTGAGCCTACAGTGACACATTATTGTTATCAAAGGTAACATTAGGCTTAGTTCTTGGTGATATATATATACATATATATATCCATACACACACATATATATATATATACATATGCACATATTGTGTGAATTGGACAAATGTGTATTGTCCTGAATTCACCATAATAAAATCACAAAGGAGTTGCTGTTGCTGCCCTGTGTATTTCCACTTTTCCCTGTTAATTTTCTGCCCCTGGCATCCACAGATCATTTTTTTACTATCTGTTCAGCTTTGAAGTTTTCAAGCGTCATGGGGTTGGAATCAATAAAGCATGCGGCCTTTCCTGGCTGGCGTCTTTCACTTCTTAATGCACATTTCAGAGTCTTCTGTCTCGCCTGGCCTAATAGCCCTTGTAGAGTCTTTGTCCTAGGAATTTCAGTTCACAGGGTGGGTTCCCCTGAGGCACTTGCTCTGCTGTCTGAGGAGGTTGCTTTCCTTGCAGGACTATGACTTCTCACTGGTGATCAGTGTGGTCACATAAAGTCCCCCTTTTTCACTAGCAATCTGTGAAAGCTGAGAAAAAGGAGCCGTAGGAGGTGAGGGTAAAAGGTGGGTGGGTGGGGCAGCTAGCGACCTCAGCTCCTGTAGTGAAGGTAGCAGATTTCATGTGGAGGGCTGCAACTGCCAGGACTCCCCAGGACAGGAGGAGCCTGTGGCCTTTCTTGTCAGCTAACGATAGACTCTTCTTGTCCTCAGGTCTAAGTTCCTTCTACTCCGAGCTGATGAAAGGCCTGGGTGCTGGTGGGCGGCTCTGGGAGCTGCTGGAGAGACAGCCACAACTGCCTTTTAATGGTGGGTCTGAGGGGGGATGGTCTTTGCTGGGGTTTTAAAAAGCAAGCTTTGGACAGTTAGACCAGTATTCTGCCATCCTCAGAGAATGGGCCACTGCCAGGAGGTGGCCTCTGCCTCAGAGCAGGGAGAAGACGGTCAGGATTCCCTTGGGACACTGGTGGGTACACTTCAGGGAATGTTCTGGAAATGTGGGGCTGATGACATGACATGCTTCTCATGCCCCTGCAGCCAGTCATTACCGCCAAGATCAGGACAGCAGCAAGCAGGCCTGGTGTGAATAGGAACACCCAGGTGGCTTTCTAGAATCTTTCTTAGTGATTCTGACATTTGCAAGAGGTTAGAGGAAGAGGGAGGAGGAAGATGAATAAAAGGCTTTACATTTCTTGACATTTGGGAATGCTGGTACTAAGTGTCAAGGACCACCTTCTCCTTCCTTGTCATCAACTTCCTTTGAGCCATGGGCCTAGACCACCTGGAGGAGACGTGGGAGGAGAGTGGCCATAAGTAGCAACACTCAGTCCTCAGGGATACCTGCTTGTTGCTAGGTGTTTGCCGTGCAGTGAGTTGGATGTTGATATTGTCCAGTATGATAAGAGCTAGGGCATGAAGTCGTGATAAGTGAGATGTGTACTCACTCCCTATCAGGCCAATCCAGTGATAAGTGAGATGTGTCCTCCATATCAGGCCAGGGTCACACTGGGGCTAAGTAAACCTTTGACCCTCCTTAGCCTCATGGCTATCATGCAACCCCTATCATTGTGCTTTCAAAATGCTTGTTTGCGGTAGATGAAGAGCTCTGCAGAGGAGCTACTTGAGTGTAAAGGCACTGAGAAAAGCCACTGAGTGGAAACCAGACTGCCCCAAGGGTGGGTGTTCACATGGCACTTAACTTGAGCAGGCTGTTGTGTACAGCCCTACAATCCTCCTAAGAAAAGGTGGTGCACAAGACTGTATGCACGTTGTCCTATGCATGGTAAGCCCAGCACACAGGCCTGCTCCTCCAGGGTGTACTGCGTTGGGAAAGGACATCAATTTCTGTTCACTTCAGACAGGCACGGGAGCCATGGTCTGCCATGAGCTCCATTTCTGCTTTAGCTTTCTGTATTCTCTTGTGTTTCAGAGGGGACTGTGTTAGACGAGAAAGGCTTCCAGGGTGCCCTGGAGTTCAGAAATGTGCATTTCACGTACCCTGCTCGCCCAGAAATGGCTGTGTTCCAGGATTTCAGTCTTTCCATCCCATCTGGATCTGTCACAGCGCTGGTTGGCCCTAGTGGTTCTGGAAAATCAACAGTGGTCTCACTCCTGCTGCGGCTGTATGACCCTGTTTCGGGTAGGTGACTAATGATACTGTGGACCGAGGCATCCCTGTTGCCTGCTCCCTCCCCATGCCCAGGAGAGGTCACACCTGGAGGAGACTTGTAGTGTAGGGCTCTAGTTTACACTTACAACACTTCCCCACATTCCTACTGTTGGACGTAGGTCAGTGTCTTAGTTACAGTTTCTATTGCTGCAACAAAACACCGTGACCAAAAAGCAAGTTAGGATGAAAAGGGTTTATTTGGCTTACACTTTAGCATTGCTGTTCATCATCAAAGGAAGTCAGGACAAGAACTCAAGCAGGGCAGGAACCTGGAGGCAGGAGCTGATCCAGAGACCATGGAGGAGTGCTGCTTACTGGATTGTTCCTCATGGCTTGCTCAGCCTGCTTTCTTATAGAACCACAGGACTACCAGCCTGGGGATGGCACCACCCACAGTGGGCTAGTCCCTCCCCCATCAATCACTAAATAAGAAAATGCCTTACAGCTACATGTTCTGGAGGGCTTTTCTCAATTGAGGTTCCTTTCAGGTAACTCTGGCTTGTGTCAAGTTGACGTTAGACTAGCCAGCACAGTCAGCAAGACTGTGCCCAGCAGTACCCAGTAAAAGCCTTCTAGTGCCAGCAGCCAAGGGTGCTGTGGAGTGTCCCATACCCACCCTGGAACACTGCTTTGCCATGTGCTGAGGTAGCAATCATCTTCTGATGCTTCTGCCTCCAGACTGTTCCTAGGCTGGTTTTTTGTTTGTTTGTTTGTTTTTTATTTTGGTTGGGTTTTTAAAGGCAGGGTTGGCCTTGAACTCACCATGTGGATGAAGCTAACCTAAACTTGTGGCAATCCTCCTGCCTCTGCCTCCTGAGTGCTAGGATTCCAAGCCTGCACCACCACGCCCACTTTCTTAGTTGTTCTATAAATAGTTAATCTGGTGACCAGGGGTCTACTTCCATGTGGTGGTGATGCCACCGCGTAAAGAGTTCTGAACTGGTAGGAATTTTTCCTGTAGACCAGGCTGGCCTCGAACTCACAGAGATCTGCTTGTGCCTGCTTCTGAGTGCTGGGATTAGAGCATGCACCACCACTACCCTGATACCTTTTCTTTTGAAACAGGTTCTCACTAAGTTTTGCAGACTGACTTTACACTTGTGATCCTTCTGCCTCTGCTTTCTGAGTAGCTGGGATTAAAGGTCTGGATCTACTATGGTTTTTGTTTTGTAACCTGTCGTGCACTTTATTGAAAGCACGTCTTCACCTCTATGGCAAGCCCTTGACTTCCTGAGCCGTCTACCCAGCCCAGATATTTTCTTAATAGACTTTTCCAGTTTGGGTTTGTGCTTTCCTCCTTTCTTTTCTTTTCTTTCCTTTCCTTTTCTTTTCTTTTCTCTCCTTTTCTTTTCTTTTCTTTTCTTTCCTTTCCTTTCCTTTCCTTTCCTTTCCTTTCCTTTCCTTTTTTTTCTTTTCTTTTCTTTTCTTTTCTTTTCTTTTCTTTTCTTTTCTTTTCTTTTCTTTTCTTTTCTTTTCTTTTCTTTTCTCTTCTTGACACAAGGTCTTATTGTGTAGCTCTAGCTGGCCTGGAACTCACAGAGATCTGCCTGCATCTCTCTCCCAAGTGCTGGGATCAAAGGCATGCACCACCATATCCAACTACATTTTCAATTGGATTATGCCCCCCTTTAAGAGCAAAAGTGTGTTGTTTTATATCTTTATCCCTTTTCCTGCCTAGAGTAGATGATGTGTGCATGAGCTTTAATTTTTGGATTTAGAAAACAAGTATGACACTGTCTCATTCATTCATAGGATATATGTATATATGCCCTGCATAATCTTAGATGAGGTGGCAAGATAGACTCCAGTTTAAACTTACAGACACTCACAGAACTCTACCCTGAGCCAGGCCTTCATGGTCTATCCTGATACCGGCATGATCAGGAGACTGTAGAGTCAGGAGGCTGCCATCTGCACTGCTAGCCAGTGGGTACTGTGTACTCCCCTGTCTCACACAGTTCTCTTTGGAGTCAAGGCTCTGCATAAGACATCAGATTCATGGAACACCAACATTACCAGGTACCCCAGCTTCCAGCAACCTACAGACTCAGGAAGGTGGACTGGTTGGGCTTGCCATCCACTAGGGAGGTCCTAGCCTCAGACCTTCCAAAAGACCCCTCATGCTCTGAAAGTCCAAACCTTGTTGGTTTTAGGTTCCATGTGGACACTGGGGAAGTAAGTTTTTTTTAGTGGTTGGGATGAAACCCAGGCTCTTGCATATGCTAGGCGCATACTTCACCACTAGCCACACTCCAAGTCCCGCGTACATGTTTAGTCTTTGAAAATTGCCTGTGGTTTGGGGATATGGATCAATTTATAGACTGCTTGTTTAGCATGTGTAAAAATCTGGATTTGATCCCCAGTACAGCATTAAGGAGAGAGGGGTCAAATCGCTATTTGGCACACTCCTATAATCCCAGGTAGGAAAAGGAGGATCAGAAGTTCAAGATCAACCTTGGCTACATAGTGAGTTTGAAGTTAATTAGGCTAGAATAGATCCTATCTAAGAAAGAAAGGGAGGGACGGGATGAGGGGAAATATCTGGAATTTTCCACTGGGTCCTTTTTGTGTTCACTTTGGTTATCAGCCCTGACCTGTGGTGGCCTCTTGCCCCCTCAACAGGAACAGTCAGTCTTGATGGCCACGACATTCGTCAACTAAACCCCGTCTGGCTGAGATCCAAGATTGGGACAGTCAGTCAGGTAAGAAGACAGGCTTCCCTTTCATCTCCCCTTGTTGAAGCTGCTTTTCCCTTTGTTTTCTTTCTTTTTTTCTTTTCTTTTTTTCTCGAGACAAGGTTTCTCTGTGTAACAGCCCTGGCTCCTGGCTATCTTGGAACTCTGTAGACCAGGCTGGCCTCGAACTCAGAGATCAGCCTGCCTCTGCCTCCCAAGTGCTGGGATTAAAGCCACCACCGCTCTGCTCCTTTGCTTTTTCTCTTGTTTGATCTCATGTTTCTCAGGAGAGGGACAGGCTTCCAGATGGACCACAGCCATTCCACACCCAAACTGCTGGCTATAACTCACTCTGTAGCCCAGGCTGGCCTCGAACTCACAGAGATCCACCTGCCTCTGCCTCCCAAGTGCTGGGATTAAAGGTGTGCACCACCACCACCCGGCTAGTGCTCTCTTTTTATTGAGAGCTGAGACTGATGCTTCTTTGCAGCATAGAGAGTCTAGAGAGAGGAGAGTCACAGAAGCTCTCACTGTCCTTCCTAATTCCCATGCACGGGCCTGGGAACCAAGCATGGTTCCATTTCTTGAAGCTGCTTGCTCAAGGCTGCGTGGAGCAGCAAAACTGTCACAGCCAGACTCTCTTACCATTGTGCACCTGTAGTCACACTCACACCTCCAATTTCTGCACTGTGACGGGGGACCCCTTTTGTACTAGGATGGATGGATGGTGTAGCCGTGGGTGCTGACTAGACCTTAGCAGTGTGTGTCATGAGGGCAGAGAGACTGGAGGCTGGAGTGCTTCGTGGGGCTCTGTCAGCATGCTGTGGTGGGGGCTGGTTGCCTGTCAGAAGGCAGTGGGTGGACGTGGGCCCTTTGTCTGTAATGGAAGGTAGGCAGTTGGATTGGAGTCTTCCAGGCCTTACTAGCCCTAAGGGAGGGGCTGATATTGACAAGGTTGTCATAGGCCAGCAGTTGTGGGCACCCGTCTTGGGGGTCTCCTTCCCACAGTGTGGTGAAGACAACAGGTCAGGTTGGTCTTATTCACAGTAAACGGGTACCTTTTTTAAAATGCATTACTTGTTTGTTTTGTGTATATGTGTGTACCCATGCCATGGTGTGCACATGGAGGTCAGATAACAGCTTAGGGATTTGGTTCTCTTCTTCCACTGTGTGAGTTCTGGGGATGAACTTACTGAACTCAGGTTGTCAGGCTCGACAACAAGCATCTTTACCCCCGGAGACATTTTGCTGCCTCCTAAACTGGAACTTTTAAAATTGTCTGGGTGAGGTTGTACAAGAGCAGGTCCTCCAGGTGGAGCCCTGTTCTGGGAGTGTGTGGCACTCCTGGCTGAGGCCTGTCCTCAACTCCTTGGTACCCAGGGTGCCTTGCTGAAATTGGCTGGAATTTCTGACAGATGTGCTGCTGTATTTCCAATTCCAGGAGCCGGTCCTGTTCTCCTGCTCTGTGGCAGAAAACATTGCCTATGGTGCTGACAGCCCATCCTCAGTCACAGCCCAGGAGGTGGAGAGGGCGGCAGAAGTGGCCAATGCCGCAGAATTCATCCGGAGCTTCCCTCAGGGCTTCAGCACTGTGGTTGGCGAGAAGGGCATCCTCCTATCTGGTATGTGGTACTCATATTTTATTTATTGGCTTCATCCTGTCACGTGTATAACTGACTGCCCTGCTGTGTAGCAGAAGCACTCACTCCAGGAAATCTTCACATGGTTCCCATGATCATAGATGAGGTTTTCATCCTCTCTGAAGGGAAGTGTTTCCTTCACTTGCTACCCAAAACTTTCCTCAGGACTGCTGAGTAGTACCCAGTGAAAGCAAGCCTCTGTTTCCATCGAGAAGAGGTGTGCTCTGAAGCCTGAGGCCATAGGGAATTAAAGAGTAGGAGATGTGACTAGGTGGTAGATGATGACCTGCCCAAGGAAAAGAGGAATATCCCAAAGAAGCCCAGTGATGAAAGTTGTCTTAGTTACTGTTCTACTGTTCTATTTCTGTGAAGAGATGCCATTACCAAGGCAGCTTTTATTTAAAAAAAAAAAAGCATTTAATTAGGGGCTTACTTACAGTTTCAGAGGGCAATCCATTATCATCATGGTGGGGAACATGGCAACAGGCAGGCAGGCAGTCAGGCATGGTGCTGGGGAAGTAGCTGAGAACTTTACGTCCTGATCAGAAGCAGGCAGAGAGAGAGAAAGAGAGCAGGATGGACTGGTGTGAGCTTTTGAAACCTCAAAGCCTACCCCCAGCAACACTCTTCCAACAAGGACACACTTCCTCCAACAAGGCCACACCTCTTAATCCTTCTAACCCTCCTCAAACAGTGCCACTCCCTGGTGATGAAGCATTCAAATATATGAGCCAGTGAGGGTCATTTTTATTCATATCGCCACAGAAGTGTTCTTATTTTCCAGTGTGTACCAGGGGCCAATGAATTTTCTAGAAAGGACAAAGAGGGAACTCTTTAATGGACCATCTCTCATCTCTGTCAAATATGATGTCCTTTTATTTTGTGTAGTGACAGAGATGGAGCCCTGGGCCTCCAACATTGTAGGCAAGCTTTCTGCCATGGAGCTACACTCCTAGCCTGTACTTGTTGCCTTAAAGAACCCTTGAAAAATGTAAAGCACATCCTTCACTTGAGGGCTTTGTGACAAGACTTTGATCTTTATGTAGCCTTCGGGCCCAAACATGTTGAAAGACTTTATCTCTGGGGGGCAGAGTTGGCCATCCCAGGACATCTTCAAGGCCAGCAGACAACTGCACACTGTGGGTACCACATTTTTGGGGGAAAGGAAAGCTTGTTCTGACTTGCCGTAGAATGTGAAGTAGGACCTGTAGCAGAGCTAAAGGGAAGCACATTTTTAGTTAAATACAAACTTTTTTTTTTTTTCAGTTCAAAGACTAGAGGTTCTGAGCTCCCGTCCTCTAAGGTGTCTGATGGCTAGACCACACAGTTAGATCACAGAGGATAAATGACACAAAAAGATGGTGATTATTTTGCAGGATTAAAAGAAAAGCTAGCCGGGCAGTGGTGGCGCATGCCTTTAATCCCAGCACTCGGGAGGCAGAGGCAGGCGGATCTCTGTGAGTTCGAGGCCAGCCTGGACTACAAAGTGAGTTCCAGGAAAGGCGCAAAGCTACACAGAGAAACCCTGTCTCGAAAAACAAAACAAACAAACAAACAAAAAACCAAAAAGAAAAGCTAGTAGGGAGATGATTTTGGTGTTTTGGATAGACATTATGGGAGATTCATCATAGTGTGGGGTTCATCTTTCAGAGCAAGCCCCCTGCTCCCTTGGAATGATTTCTGCATGTTCTTACATCTTAACAGGATTCTCATGCTTCAGTTTGCAGTCAAGGAAGCTACAGGTCCTTCAGTCTTTTTTTTTTTTTTTTTGAGGCACAATTTCACTGTATAGTTCAGGTTGGCTTAGAATGTTTAATCTTCCTGTCTCACCCTCCACAGCACTAGAACTATAGGTGTATACCATCGCACCCAAATGCCTTTGCAGTTTGAAAGGAATAGACACTTAATTATAGGTTTTTAGTATATTAGTTGGTGTTGAGGATAATATTCCAAGAGGCTATTAGCTGCTGCTCCAGGATCCCACCCCAGGATGCTCCAAAGACCACTCTGGGGCACTCAGCTAACTACTTCAGAGGGCCAAACAGGGGTTTCCTTGCATCCCACTATGGCTCCATTGAGTATGGCACTTCAGCATCTGTTGAATATGATGAACACCTGGATGAAGTGACATGCTACCTAGCATCACCATGAATGAAGATGTTCCATCCATAGTCAACTGGAAAGGAGTACTGTTAGCACCTGAAGTAGAATTGGGTTTCATTAGACAATCCACATGAGGACGTGTGAGCCTCTGGGAGTTCTGGCTGCTGGAAGATGGAGTCCTTGAGGGAAAGAGCCAAATGCACGGCAGATTGCTTGCTTCAAGCCTTCATCTTAACACTCCACCTGTTCCCTGGCTTTGAGAGGAATTTGGACTGAAAAGGGGCTTCCCTAGTTTGTAACCTCCAGCTTCATGTCCACGTGAAACTGCTGTGGGACAAGGAGGCAGAATACCGCAGGAAGGGAAGGACTGAAGGCTGTGTGCCAACACAGAGCGATGGAGATGTGCACCCAGCATCACTGGTTCTCTTTGCTTCCAAGGAGTTTGAAATTCCCTCAGCGTGCTGCCATCATGTTAGGAGGAATGTGTGAGCGAAGGCCGGAAGTGAAGACCCTCATATCAGTGTAGGTGTAAGCTTGCTCCATTGCCAGCTGTGAGACGTTTCACACTGTGCCTCAGGTTTCTTGTGGTGTGTGTAGTTGTTTTATTGTTGTTCTGTTTTTTGAGACAGGATCTCACTATGCAGCCTTGGCTGGCCCGAAACTCACTATGTAGACCAGGCAGGTCTTGAATGTGCAGATGCAGAGATCTACCTGCCTGTGCCTTCTGAGTGCTAGAATTAAAGGTTTGTGCCACCATGCCTAAACTGAGTTGTGCCTCAATTTTTATCTGTAAAAAATGAAAGTAATTATAGGGTCTGCCTCCAAGAACGATTGTCATAGATTAACATGCCAGATGCACTTAGAAAATGTCTTCTGTGAAGCAAATCCTTGGTATATATTAACTATGGTAATTGCTCATTTTTTTCTATTTAATAAGACAGTATGTATAAAAAAATAAACTTCTGTTGTACTGCCCATCAGTTGTGGTTAAATGGAAGAAGTTACCTTCAAATTGTCACTTGTCTCATCAGAAAATTTGTTAAGAATTTTTGTTAAGCTTGCCTTTACCGTTTGTTTCTGTCAGGTGGGCAGAAACAAAGGATCGCCATAGCCAGGGCCCTGCTGAAGGTAAGGAAGCTGACTGTTGATGACTCCACCAGTTTCTACTTTTTTTGGGGGGGGGATATATTTTTGTGTGTGTGTGTGTGTGTGTGTCATATATGGCTGACAGTCTGGTAAAAAAGGTAAATTGGAGTTCTACTGAGGGCTCATTGTTCAAGCATTTGTCATATTTGAGAAATTTCTCAAAGAGTCCAGAGTATCAGCATGGGGAAAAGCTTAACATATGAACATTTATCTAGAAGAATCAATTGACTAGTGACTGATTATTAACAAAATGTCAGAGTGGTGCCAATATGTATGTCTAAACTTTACTCAGTTGTTCTGCTGAAGAAAAGATTGGAAGCCTCAGCCGGGTGGTGGTGGCGCACGGCTTTAATCCAGCACTTGGGAGGCAGAGCCAGGTGGATCTCTGTGAGTGTGAGGCCAGCCTGGGCTACCAAGTGAGTTACAGGAAAGGCGCAAAGCTACACAGAGAAACCCTGTCTTGAAAAACAAAAAAAGAAAAAAGAAAAAAAGAAAAAGTAAAAGAAAAAGATTGGAAGCCTCAGGCAGACAGACTCCAGCCAGGAGCAGGAAGAACCTCTTGGTGGGGAGCCAGACATTCTTCTTTAAAGGAAGCATGTATGTCTGTACACCACACCTGTGCCTGGTGCCTAAGGAAGCCAGTAGAAAGCATCAGATTCTCTGGGGCTGGAGTTACAGAAGCTGCCATATGGGTGCTGGGAAATGAACCCGGCTCCTTTGGAAGAACAACAGAACTTAACCACTGAGCCATATCTCCATCCCTTCCTTCTGTCTTTTAAAACTGTAATAGTTAACTTTAAATGTTTTTATTTTATTTATTTATCTTGGGGTCAGGGATACACAGAAGGTCAGCGAACAACTTGTGAGGTCAGTTCTCTCTAATGATGTGGGATCTGGAAATCAAATTCAGGTGGTCAGGCTTGGTGGTCAAGCGCCTTTACTTGCTGAGTCTTCTCACCAGCCCATGGCATTTCTTCGTACTGCTCAGAGCTATGTTTGCTAATAAATCATTTTCCTTCTTCCTTCTTCAGAATCCCAAAATTCTTCTCCTTGATGAAGCAACCAGGTGAGGTTATGTCTGTGACGTCAGTAAATCATGTTAGAGTTGTCTAATATGTGTATCCATGTTGGAGGGTGTCTCAGTGATGTGTGTGTGTGTCAGTAATGTGTGCAGCCATGTATGCAGCTCTGACATCTCTGCTTCCTCTTGTGTGTGACCTTGTCTGTTACAGTGCACTGGATGCTGAAAATGAGCATCTGGTACAGGAGGCCCTGGACCGGCTGATGGAAGGAAGAACAGTGTTGATCATAGCTCACCGCCTGTCCACCATTAAGAATGCCAATTTTGTTGCTGTCCTTGACCAAGGAAAAATCAGCGAACATGGGACACATGAAGAGCTGCTTTTGAAGCCCAATGGGCTTTACAGAAAACTAATGAACAAGCAGAGTTTTATGTCAGTATAATGGATCAGTTTCTGGAGCTGTCAAAGTACGCAGCCTGTAATCCCAGCTATTGGGAAGCTGGAGCAGAAGGATTGTGAAGACTTCATCATGTACATAGCAAGACCCTCTCTGAAAACAAACAAAAACAAAACAGTAGTTACTGAGAAACTTTAAAACCATTGGAGAAAACAGATCTTAAGAGACTGTCTGAAACCTGTGGGACACACTTGAGTTCTTTGAAACATGCCTATTTCCACAAAGAATGTAAAGTCCTGTTTTCAGATGTGCCTGTCCTCTCGGATCTTCTTCGTCAGTTTTAAAGCTGTCACTTTCTAAACTTCTGAAACACTGAGGTCGCTGCAGGTTTGGAATGTTTGTTAGCTTAGCCCAGCCCCTCACTTCCTTTGCCTGCTGCCAGGGTCAAGCTGTTGCTGGGTGACAGCTTTAAAAAGGGAATTCTAAACTAAAGGCCTAACTACTTTAAGCCCGGTTGCCAATCACTGAGGCACCTACCTGGGCCACTGAGGGAAAGCTTGCCTTGTCTGTCCCCCACATCTCAGGGGTCAGAGCTCTGGAACACCATGGGCTGCAGTGGTCAGCGTGTGCGGCACACAGCACCAGGGCAAGTGAGAGCCTGATGCTTTTTGCCAAAGGAGGAAGTCCCCGTCTGTAAACAGAAACACTTCTATTTTTTTATTCACTTCCTTGTTTTATGACTCCTTTTGAAAAGCAAGGTACAAATGACCAGGTATTAGCAACAAAAGTGAATGGAAATCAATTTTACATTTGTTGGAGCATGTATTTTGGGGAAAAAAATACCTGTTTAAAATAATATGTAATTCTCAGATATATTAATTATAATTTTATACTTTACATTTTCACTAAATGAGGCTGAATCTGAGTAATTTTCAGCCTTGAATATGGTGGCTCTTTGACCTCAGTAGCAGAAGCACGATGACAGAAGGAACATTGTCTTTTTTTTTTTTTTTTTTTGGAAAGCGTTGCAATAAGATACATATTGTCTTGCTGCTGTGGCAAATGTGGCTACCCTGCCAAGCGCAAGAGAAGGTATAACTGGAGTGCCAAGGCTGAGATGAAATGCTGCTGGACAGATGAGGCACCTAAAAATTGTTTATCATAGATTCAGACATGGATTCTGTGAAGGAACGATCTAAAGCCAAGAGGTTGCTGTTGCAGCATCCAGTTCATCTTGAAGATTGCAACAATCAGTCATGAAACAATTGTTCTGGTTTAAAGAGAAAAAACAAGCATGGCGGCTCACACCCCTAACCCCGGCACCTGGGAGTTCAAACCCTGCATTACAGTAGTGAGTTTGAGACCAGCCAGGACATGAGACCTAGTTTCAAAGACATTTGAACAAGAGTTTGAAAGTCCTGCCCTATGGAATACGTGGAAACTTAACATGGCACTGCCCTATACAAGGAGACAAGTAGTCTTTTCTCCTATGCTTGTAGTTTTAGTCACCTACAGTGTCTCCAGTCTTACAGATTTGCCACATTTTTTTTTTGGTATCAGTGCTATTAATTGGATGTTGCCTCAAGAAAAAGTACTTTTTTCTGCCAGTGATGTAGAGCCTGAGACATAGCTACACTGAGAGTTAAATGGATACACCTGCCGTGCCCATTTGCCTCTGGCCATACTGGAAGGAACCTCTTCATGAGAAGCACAGAATGTCCCAGTGTATGGTACTTGATGAGTAAGACAGGCTCTCTGGATGAGTGTAGTGGTCTTTGAGTTAGTAAACAGCACATCTGTGACAATCATCTCCATTGTCCACATGTTTATTCACCTTGAAGGGTGGATCTCAGAAGACAAAACAGCCGCCGATAGGTTGGTGGGAAACCCCTTTGCCCCATGGATGTATTTAAAAAACTGAATTGAGTCATCACACTTTATTTCTTAATATGTTTGTCTTTAACATTTTATATCAGATTAAAATTTATAGTGAATTTAATCTGTCTGTCTGTTATGGTGCTGAGACTGAGCCAAAGGCCCCACACATGCCAAGCACTTTCCCACTGATTTATATTCATATCCTCAGCCTCATGTCTATCACTTTTTTAAAAATTTTGTGCATATTCAGTTTCTTCATAGAGTTTGCTATGGAGACTCAAAGAATGTTTTAATCTAACATGCCAGACACAGAGTAGTGACTACAAGTTCCATGCCTTTCCTCATCAGAGATTCTTAATGGCCTCATTTGTTTGCTATTTATTGGCATTCTGTCCATCTACTCCAGTTCCATTACTAAATATTTCAGTGCTGTGACCATGAGAACAGTGCTGAGGCCATGAGAAGGGACTCAGCAGTGTCTGCCTTCTAGTGTAGGAGGGGAGAGGCAGGCAAGAATGAGTTTTACAAAAATCTGGCAAAGTACTGTGGCCAGCAAGGTGTTTGGGGGCTGCTTGGTTGCCAGTGCGTGTACACGTGTCATTTGGTGCTGACGGTCCCATGAGGCAGACAGACACTTAGGTGCCATTCCCCCAAGGTTTGCCACTTGTCTTAGTTTCTCATTGCTGTAATAAAATACCGTGACAAAGGCAACTTAAGGGAGAGAAGTTCCCTTGCTGTTCCTGAGGGATTCAGTCCGTCATGGCTGGGAAAACATCACAGCAGGTCAGGGGGCCAACCTCAGAGAAGTTTGTACTCAGAGAAGCCAGAAGAGGGCATTTACTGGACTCTGGAGTTAGTTACAGGTGATTGGTGTATGGGTGCTGGGAACTGAACTTGTTCTGCAAAGGTGGTATATATTTTTAACCACCAAGCCATCTCTCCAGTCCCCCACCCATTTGGCTTTATTTGTTTGTTTGAGATATTTGTTTGTTTGTTTTTTTGAGACACACTCTCACTATGTAGCTTTGGCTATCCTAGAACTCACTATGTAGACCAGGCTGAATTCATAGAGATCCACCTGCCTTTGCCTCCCAAGTGCTGGTATTAAAGGTGTGTGCCACTAAACCAAGCAATGATTTTCTTGAAGAGTATAATTTTTCCTTCAGGTTGCTTACCTTTCTGGGTTTTGTTTTTTTCATATCCATAAATGTAGTCATACCTATATTACCTAATCCTCACTACTCCAGCATCTCCACACAGGGAATGTTCCAGCTCACAGGTGCTAGCAAGTCATTCCAGCTCCTGCAGAGGTTCATACAAGGGGTGGTTAGCAAACTTGACCTTCTGATCTACTTAACAACTTTTCGTCCACAGTGGTCTCTCAAGTAATTACGTTTTTGGTTTTTCTGGTTTTTTTTTTTTTTTTTTTTTTTTTTTGAGACAAGGTCTCATGTAGCCCAAGGTGGCTTTGAACAATCCTGGTTCTTCAGGTACAAGAACAAAGCTGACCCCACCAAACCTCTTCAGACATCACCATCTCCACCCCCTACTGCTGCACACCCCTCCCAGTAAAACAGAAACAAAGGGGAAATGTTTGGGGCTTTGTAAGACTCAAAGGCAGCTACAGAACAGGATAAACCTGTTACTTTCTCTCAGCTGGGAGAAGATACAAGATAACTGCCAGCAGTGCAAATGTGACCTCGGGGGAGTATGAACAACTGGCACACTGTCCCCACCTCAGATTTACTGCCCAGTGTTTACTTAACCATTCCCCTATTTCAGCAAAGATGCTGTGAAAGTCTACTGTGCGTTTGTTACAGTGGACACAAAGGTAACAAAGTCACTCTCTCAAAGATATTTAGAAATAGCTG